>WURS02012472.1:0-12304 GCA_011762765.2 Rhinocypha anisoptera | reverse complement strand
CTGTGTGTGAATGTCTATAAGTGTGTGCGTGTGTTCGTTGTTGCTGCTCATCTGAGTTATTCCTAAATATATATATAGGTGCATCGTTAGAGATATTGACAGCGATCTTTGGTCAATATCGTCTGCGTTATTGACCATATTGACCAATTATGGTTTTTTGAGAAATATAGTCATCAATAATCGTCTGACTTAAACCATGTCTACGTTTCGGTTTTAAATATTAATCTGACCAGAGTACTGGAAGTACAACGAAAATTATTTTCTTATGGATACATAGCTACTTATTATGGCCATTACAAAATAATAGAAATTCCTACTTTTTAGGACTTTTCTTTTACGGCAACATGCTTACATTCCACTTATAAATTAGACCTAGTGAAAGATATGTATTTACATTCACCAAAGCAATTTTCCACCTGGTATCAACAAATCCAACTAGATGGGGACTTACTTTATCTAACCCCCCCCCCCCTCCCCAACCTCTCTGCCCTCTCCAACTCCTCTCTCTCTCTGTCCCTCCACCACTCCCTTCCCAAGGCTAAGGCTCCTTCCCCTCAGTACCCTTCTACCTGCGCCTCGAAAAAGTTGTTAGCGCCATGGAAGTAATCGGACTCTTTTATTTGTGTTTATATATTTTTGTTTTCTGTGTTTTTCGTCGCCAACCCTGTGGCTGTCAACCATATTGTGCTCGTATGAGTTTTCTCAAGAACATACGCATATAGTAACTCCACCAGGATTTGACGTTAAAGTTACGATCACAAAAAAATAAAGAACCAGCAGTCAAAGGGACAATAAGTAAAAAGGGCAATAGGGAAGAATGACCTTAACCTTAACCTCTTCTCTTAAGAATAGGAAAGAGCCAGGAGGGATAAAATGGAATTGGAAGAGAGGGGAGAGAAGGGAGAAGGCAGAAGGCATTTAAGGCAGGAACAAGAGGAGAAGGGAGCTTCATGTTCTCGAAACACAGAAATTAAGTGCACGTTGGCCAATATTGACGAGGGTAGTCAAGGTGAGGATACCAGGAGAGAGTCAGCACGAGGTCTCGGCTGCAGACGAAGGAAAAATTCGAACTCGGGATGGTGAAGGTGGAAGGAGCGGTGGGTGGGCTACATCTGACCGATAGATGACCGAGAATTTCTGCTCCGGCGAAGTGGTCATCCTCGTGACAGGAACCTACTCTCGCGGACGAGAAGGCCGTACCATCCTAGTTGGCTACTTGTCTCCACAATATCCCAAGGACGGCCAGGTATCCATCTTTTACGAAAAAGGGAAAAAGAATTGAAATGGTGGCGAGCATTAGCAGTAGTAATTGTATGTGGTACTTCTCTGATTTCTTTGTACACGGCTGGGAAACGCGAATAGTTAGTAGCTACACCACCTCTATTTTTTTTTAAAGAAAAATGGTTAAAGAAAATAATGTTTGAGAACTCGGCGTTCTTAGTGACTCCCTCAATTAACGGATGAAAACCTACTTCACGACCGCAATTTGGCAGCGCTAGTCAGGGTACACAAGTAATTGTTGCACATTTCGCGTGCGGTTACTATATATATATATATATATTATATATATGATGAAGGGCAATCTACCAGTTAAGGTAGGTTTTTGATGAGCATTAGCTTAGGTTGGCCGCATAACATCTAACTATAATCCATGGTCAAATCTGCATACTTCCTTCCCCATATCATTCTGTCCAATATCCCTATTCTCTTCCTACCCCTACCCCTCTTACCCAAATTCTACCCTCCATTTTGACCTTTAAATACCCATTGCCTCTCTGAGTCCCCCTTACATCCACCTTCCCTGTCTTTTTCGGATCTCTCGCAGCAAACGCCTATCCTCCCTAATCATTCTCAAAACGTCTTCATTCGTTTTCCTCTCTGTCCACTTCACCTTCTCCATCCGTCACCAAACCCACATCTCAAAAGCCTCCAATCTATGCTCATCATCCTTCCTCATTGTCCAGGTTTCGCATCCATATAATGCTACGCTCCATATTAGGGTTTTCGCTAATATTTTCTTCAAATCTTTATTTAAGATCCCTCTCATTAACTCTTTCCTTTTCGTAGTTGATGGTGTCGAGTGGAAACGAATCATCGTAGCGAAATGAAAAAACCAACTTGGTCAATTTCCAAAATTTATTTTTTCGGAATAAGTTGTGTAAATTGACCAAGACGTTTTTTTTTCATTTCGCTCTTTCCTTTTCACAAAGGCCTTTTTTGCTAATTCAATTATTCGTCTGATATCCATGACACTACATCTATTTTCCTCTATGGTGCTTATAAGTAAACTTTTCAGTATGTTCTAATATTTTCCCTTCTAGCATGATATTCAGCCTAGCCTTCTCATTTCTCGAGAATCTCATTACTTTCTTTTCCTTACCGTAAGTTTTCACACCAAACTTCCGACACAGGTCTTGTAGAGCATTCAACAAGGACTGCCGTCCTTTGGCTGAATTACGAACTAGGGCCTGATGACATGCGATTCTGACATGCAATGTTGATAGAATTTTTAAAGGAAGTTTCGCGTTGCGCATGACACGTCGCGGTGGTGCTTTCATTTTTTTAGGGACTAGACGATACATTAAAGGTTCACCAAGTATACCAAGCCCCACGAAGGATTTCTCAAGATAGAATTTATCTTTCGCCATCGTCTACGTCTACGAGATACCCTGCATTAGCCTCCTCAGAAGCGTGTCGCAGGGGGTGAGTGAGCCATCACCAGGTCTGCATTCCCACATGCATAGATATTAGATATAAAATACACAAGCAGAGAAACCACTATCATGCAAAATATTTCAATGACGAAAGAAAATGAATGTCATGCGGGAACAAAATCAATTAACTTTTAATTTTTAAAGCAACGTGAAAAAAAGATAATATACATAAAAAATATACACTAGTTTCCCTAACTATTATCTCCGAGCATGTGCTAATATTTATTTTGTATGTACGCTGATTTGGCGTAATAACTACAGCCGGATAGGAGATGACCTAAAGTCTCCGGTTTTTTTCGGCACGCTTTCCACCTCGTGTCTGGAGCGTCCTCCCCAAAAGTGAGGCGTCGGTGCACGTGCGTGTTTATGACACCATCCTGGCATGCTAGGACGAATCCCTCGGTTTCCGACTTGAGACCCGATGACCGTAGGAAGGCAAACGTCAACTCCTTCGATAACCCATGGGTCTCCATGTTTCGGTAGAAACATCCATGCATGGGCTTATCGGTATGGTTTTTGAGCAACTTCTCCTGCTCAACGTTTTTAATTTCAAACTTAAGAACATCTGCCTTCAGCAACAAGATGGAAGTGTCACTCATGTTATCACGAGGTGAGAGGTCTAGGTTGAGACCGAGTCCGTCCGCTGCCCTCCTTGCCGCCTGGAAAAGGAATGCCCCTATGCCAGCTCTCTCATGGCCCTTCATGAGTTCTAACAGGAACTCTGTCATTGCTGTGGAACACCTGGCATGCTGTACTCGGGATTACACTATCATGGATACACTCCAGACTTAGTAGCCCTCTACCACCTAGATTTCATGGGAGATATACTCTGGCTACGGAAGATTTAGGGTGGAGACGTATGAGACAAGTTGATGGTCATCATTTTCCTTGTACCCCTATCGCGGTTTTGCAACTCGTTGACTTTCCATTTCATGCAGCCAAAAGTGTAGAGCAGAGTGGGGACCACAAACATTTTGGTGGCAAGAACCTTGTTCTTGTCCGACAGCTCAGAACTCCAGATTTTTCTGAGGGTCCGCCTGTACTTTGCAGTAAGTTCCTCCTTCACTGCTCTCACTTCCTGCATTTGACGCTGGTGAATGCCGAGATACTCATAAGTCTCATCATCATCGAGATGACGGATGACGTTTCCGTCAATGAGTTGAACATCTTCCTGATTATCCCTGTATCTTTTTTTCACCAGGTGGATGGTTGCACACTTGTCCAATCCGAATTCCATCCATATATCATCACTGCATCTACGTACAGTGTCCAGTGCAATAGGGAGTTCTTTCGTACTGGATGGATAGAGCTTGAGGTCATCCATATAAAATAAAAGGGCGACCTTATGCTTCCTATTATATGGGACACCGCACATATACTCTCTCCCACGTCTCAGCATGAGTGATAGAGGGAGAAGAGAGATACAGAACAGGAGGGGCTCAAGCTATCGCCTTGGAAAACGCCTCGGTGGTAAGTTACCAATTCTGTTAAGACTGTCCGCTTGCCAGATGGTAGGACAAAGCATGTTTTCCAGAGTGGCAACAGGCATTGGATGCACAAGATGACATTTGGGTGGACTTTCATTAACTTCAGCAGGGTGATGACTAACTCATGTGAAGTGGTGTCAAATGCCTTGCAGTAATCCACCCACGCCATTAACAAGTTACACTTGTATTGTACAGCGTCTTGGCATAACACCTGTAATGAGAAGGTTGTCTTTGCAACCTGCGATACCTCTCTTTGAGCCCCTCTGCTCATACACCTCCAACCACACCGGCCAGATGTGGGAAAAAATGAGGTCATTCAAGATGCTGGTGAACGCCTTGTAAACAGTGTTGAGACAAGTTATAGGACGGTAATTTTTTGGATTAGACAAGTCTCCCTTTTTTGGTATCAGAACCGTGTAGCCCTCAGTCAGCCAAGATGGTAGTTGTTCTGTTTCAAGTAGAAAGGATGTGAAGGTTCTAGCAAGGTGTTTATGGGTAGAAGTCAACTTCTTCCACCAGAAGTTATCTACAAGCATCCATTCCTGGAGCTGAGAAATTCTTTTTGCCAGAGAAGGCCTTCTTCACATCACCTTCTGTGAATGAGAGAGGTTCATACATTTCATTTAGGCGGCGGTCGCAATACTCTTTAAAGAAGACTAGGGCTGGATTGTCTCTTCTGAATGGCTTCAATGTCTCATAGATGGCCTTCCAGAAACGTTCTACGTCTAGGATAGCTGGTGGAGATTCGACGACAAGCGGAGGAGGCCGGAAGAGACGGGATGGCTGGAGGAAAAAAATGGAATTTTCCTTCCTGACCCTGGTCCTCTTGACCAGCTTTTTCTTTGCTGCCATCAATGCCCGTACTCTATTGACTTCAGGACTGTTTTAGGACAAGCAGCAAGTTTCTAGTTTCTATTCAGCGTGTGATGTTGCGTCCTGAGGGCACGGGCGATGTGTTACACAGGTGTTACACGGGCGAAGCGGTGAATGGCCGACCAGATGTCATGTATTCCACCACACCTGAATTTTCTATGCCTGCTGTCTGGCCAGCATGATCTTATTGTTGTGCTTCTTGAGCCTTTTTGCTGCCTTGGCCTCCCAAGTGGTGGCTTTTTGGGAGGGGACCATAGCCTTGGCCGCAGCATAGACCCCGCAGTCAATCTCCCAGAGGTCAGATGTCTCCTTTAGGTGTTCATCTATGAGGCCATTCAATTGGGAAAGTTGGTAGTCCCACAGAGAATTTTTCTGGTGGGTGATTCTCTGCCTTAGTCTTGTCTCATCGTAGGATACGAAGCTACTTAACTGCATTCGTAAGCCAGCGTCGGCCAACTGCCCTTCATCACCTAATGGATGGTCCGTTGCCACGGTGGCAGGTGGTCTTGCTAATTATTATTGTTATTAATTGAGAAACTTTGGCCTTAAATTTTTAGAAAATGCAGTAGATTTGTTTACTTTCAATTTATTTTCATTTTGTAAGACTCTCACTGTATCTTTAATACATTCAGTAAGGATTTGAACCCTCAGAAAAAGAGATATTTCCCCTAAATATACAATTGATAATCAAAAAAATGGTCTCTTTAGGATTCTTTGTCTAGTCTGTTTGTTTATAGGGTGTGTTGACAGCTATGGTCATTTTATATCTCTTCAGTTTGAAGATAAAAAACCCATTTGGACAACACAACAACCATGCCCTGGGCAGGGCAAACCTGCAGCCTTTGGGTTAGCCGGCAATCATGCTACCCACCAGGCTAAACTGGTTGGCTTTTTGGATACTTTGTTTTAGTAATGGGGATCTTCCATCACAATTCCTGCTTGAAGATCTTTATCTATTCATTAGGGTTACAATTCAAACTCTTGTGCATAGATTTATGTCATTTATTTCTTTTTGTGTGCAAATAAGTAATATTTATTTTGAGAAAATTCGTTTTCACTTTAAAAAAATGATTCCTCCATCAATACCATCATCAACTTTGGTAAAAAAATAAACCAAACTTGGAAGCAAAAATTGTGGTAGAAACTGCAGGTTTATTTTTCAGTGAACTACTTTGCAAGTGAAGTGACATCATCTGATTAACTGTTAATGGTTTTAAGCAGTTTTTTATTATTTGTACTGGATAGAAGTTTATGAACATTTCATTCAATGTACTCACACAACTTCAGAAATTTTATTCCCCTTTCTCTGTGACATGGATATAATGCAAACTGAAACCATTTTTCCACAAAAAACAGAGATAGTGGGTTATAGACATTATTCCTACTAAGGAAAAGAAAGTACATGACCAAATATAGTAGCTGGTTTTAGTAGGGCAACCAAAGACTTTGAAGAGACTAAAACACTGAATCTGTTTGGAACAATAATGATAGCATAGAAAATATAAAACAGATGATGAAAGTATTCCTATCCTTATATGACTTTAATCATCACTTTATATATGTTATGTATTAATTGTAAAAGAATGAGATGATTAACTACGTAATATAACTAGTAACATCATAAATATGCATCCAATCTCAAATGATTACCTGTAAATGAGCATTCGATTTCACCATAACTTTTTTTGGCACTTTCTTTTATACGGATAATATTTCCATTTATTTCCACCCAGTCAGATCTATCACCACAGTCTATTGGAGAGACGTCCTTTATATATTTCATTATATCTTCATTCCCAATGTCAAGATTTGGATGACGGCAAGCTTGGCCACTCGATCTAAATGATGCAATTAATAATGGTAACATTACTGTGTAAAAAATCATAAAATAAATATTTTGCACACTACAGATGTTGTCAAGCAACCAAAAAATACAACTAAACGAATAAAATGAAAACAAAAACAAAAAAGACAAAACTTTTTTTATTTATTAATTAAAAGAATTATTAATTATTAATTATATTAAAAGAATGCTATCAAGGGTAACCAACTCACCAAGAGGTGAATGATAAAAGCTCACAAAATTTTAAAACTTAAGTCATTAGCATTAAGCTCCCAAAATTCAGCTATTGAGTACAAGGCTGATAAAATGAGCCCTGAATGTAAAAACTTTACTAAATTTCACAGTGGATGCTGACCTGACTTCAGAGGGAAGTAGGTCGAAGTGCAAAGTTTTCATAAAGGAGGAGGGACTTGCTGAACCTGCATAAGGCCACATCAATTTGGCCTTTACTTAAAGAATTATTTAAATGTGCATCAGAACTGGAAGAATATTTACTTAGGTTTTCTTTGATATACATGAGTTTTTTTTAACATTGATTCTATATATTTTTGGAAGGTACAGATGAACCAGAGAGATGTACTCAACTGATAAAGTGATGGTTGAAACTGATAAAGTTCAAAAAATCCAAATTAATTTATCAAACATTGTTTCAATATGAAAGAAAGTGTTCTGTGATTAATAGAGCAGGTAGGATGTGTTCTCCTATAGTCATGAAGGACAAATACCAGATTAAAAGGAAAGTTGCAGGGCATTTGAGTCAATTTGTAATGCATAAAATTCTTTGACTATCCTGAGAAAATATGAGAAACACTCTTACAATGATAAATGACAGATTTGTCCTCTTTAATTACAAAATGTTCAATGCATACTTGGAAATGGAAACTAATTAAATAGAGGAAAAGGGCATTAGAGGAATCAAAGTGAATGAAAAGGAAATTAACATTCTAAGTTTCTCAGAAGACATAACAGAAGAGGTTGAGAGAAGTTGAGGGTAGACATCAGGCTAGAAAGTGAGAAATTGGAACAAGTGAATACCTTAACCTACCTGGAAAGTGGGATCTCATGGGACAGAAGAAGTTTCATGGTTATCAAGTGTAGATCAGCTCAAGCTAAGAAGACATTCCTGGCAAGGAGTCAACTATGTGCTATACTCAAGCAATATCACTCAAAACAAGGAAACATGAAAATGTTCATATGCAGCATGGCACTCTATGGTCAAAGACATGGGCCATTTGAAAAAACAAACGAGGAAATGTACAGAAGAGCGAAGGAAGATAAGAACTTTTGGAGAGGAATTTCTTCAATTGCTTTCTTTGGAGAATAAAGACCTGTTGCACATTATGGGCACCTCCCCAGAGTTTTAGTCCATAATTAGTATGACATTGAAATAATTTGTAAAATAACTTGTAGGAATAAACCTTCTAAGTTTTCTCAAATAAACAAGATTTTGGAAAGACTGATGTGACAATGATAGTTTGATCCTAGGTTATTTTGCTAACAATGTGAATTCCAACAACTTAAAAAATTTACAATCAACCAAACTAATACTCAGACTACATGGTAAGTATTGACTTTTATCAGTTTTAAACACCAGACTATTTGCAGAAAACCAACTTGAAGCTCAAGACAGGATATTTGATATTTTATTAATATCTGAATTAGTATCTTTTCACAAAAGGTGGTGTCACCTACAAACATTACAACATTACAAGTGAAATTAGAGGAAATGTTGTTGGTCATAATAAGAAATAGCAAGAGACCAAGTACTAACCCTAGAGTGAGCGGCTACACAAACTGCCAAATGGCAACATGTGTAGTTGGCCACATAGGCTGTACTGTCATCTGGTACACTTGTGTAGTCACCTCCTCTAGGGAAACCTTGAGGGTCATCATACTTGCCTGGAAGTATCCTATAACAAATTATATTGATACTCACGGAGGGTATGCTGAGAGAGATGAGTTAATCCTGAAGACAACACCTTGCCTGTGAGTAAAAGCGGTTACTTTTTAATGAGAAATTGACAATCAGCTTATAAAGCACTTCCAAGTAAAATGTCACTCACAGAATTATTTTTCTATCCAATTCTGAGTAATTCAAAGTGAACTGGAATCGTATCAGCTGAAAAAGACCGGTGAAAAAGCAAGCCAAAGCAATAAAAAAAAAGATTAATTTCCTTCTGCGAAAAAACTTCGTCAAAATTACTACTTCTGTCATTTTATGTGAAACGAACTTCAAATCACATGCGCCGTTTCTGGTGAAAATTATTCTGTCTTCATTATTTTCTTTCCGCTTCCAAATCATTCTAAGAGAAGGGCGATTGTGAATCTCTCACCGAATGCAATATCTCTCTAGTAAGAAGTTTAAGCAGATAACACTTGCTCTTCACCGCCCGAGGTGATTTCGAACGAATTTTGGGTGGTATGTACATATCACACGCTAAACAAATCCAGTCTGTTGGCTGGGTGTCGGAGTTTCTTCGTTAGCTGGCCACCAGCCTTTGAAAGTCCACTTGGGTAAATTTTCAATATAACTGCCGTACTGTGCATCATCCTATCAGGTGTAAAAATGTTATCTTTAGTGCAATTACAAACAAAGAAGTTGTTGAGGAGTAATAATATAATCTGATATTTTTATTGTTGACAGTAATTTTATACGATAATTATTTCTATCTCAATGGGCTTAAGAGGAGGATATAAATTTCTCTCGTCTTATATGGTGAATTTTATTTTATTGCAAGTATTGTATGGTTTATAAACAGTTCACTGTGTTTTTCTTGTGAGCGTAATGCCGACGTGGATAAATGTATCGTTTGTAATGTATTTAGTGATTTCAGCCTTCACACCGTGGAAGTTCTTAATATCGATCTTTAATAGTCAAAGAACCATGTATTTAGACCTCAGGTTTTCCAGGGGAATGGATGTGTTATTAGCTTTTCGGGTTTCCGTCCAGGTAATGGCGTTGATGAGCACCGACGTTTCGACGGCTAACTAACTTCGAAACGTGAATTTTGTGAGATGACGGCCATGGAAACCTTGCCTCTCCTGTTGCTGGGCATGACACCCGTCCCAGTGCGCTGAGCCCCGCAGTTTCCAGGATACAGTTTCATTACTGATCTCAACATGTTTCTTGAAGGCACATAACTGAGGTGGCTCACCAATTTCTTGCTCGGTAGGTTTTTTAAAATGTCACAATCATTTAATATGACTCCATCAATTAGTATGACACCACCCCTCTGGGGAACAGACACTTTGCAGCCACTTCACTGAGGAGCAGACTCTGCGTGGAATACCCTTCGAGTAGTAGAATTTTTGTTTATACGGTGCATCGACGGCTGTGGTCATTTCACACCTCTTCAAGTCATAGAAAAACCTCATCTGACAAACACAACACCCATTGCCCTGGGTGGGACTCGAACCTGTAACCTTTGGGTTAGTCCGCGAGCACGGTACCCATCAGGCTAACCTGGTCGGCTCTACCCTTCGATTTATCTGACTGAGGTGATCCTACGAAGAACAACAATCAGTGCTCCAGTCATTACAGTGCAGTGCTCTATGGGTCGTTGGAACGACCAATCTCGTTCATCCCGCCAAGGTGAGAGGGAGGGTTACAAATTCTACGAATGTAAAATTTATGATCCCTCTTTTTTAGGAATAGCTCTCGCATAATTGCAGTGTATGTCCACAGCGATTCGACGCACCCTATCAGTCAATTCATTTTAAATAAAGCAATGTTTTCCACCTCCTTGCTTGGTAAACGTGCTTGCTTACTAAACAGTAAAAAAATTCCCGCGAAGGAACATCCTACAAATACTCAATTGATAATTTCTGTCGTTTTGCTTGCCAACTCGAAATGCCATTGGTACACGGCACAGTTTCCAAACTGATGTTTCTCGATAAACGCTGGATAACTCGAAGCGTTTCATATGCCAAATTCATTTTTTGCGATTAAAATTTCGCTATCAGCTTTGCCTGACATTACCACATCACTGCTAATCAATATTTCGACACAACGTTCTTACGAATATGAGAGGGACACAAGCAACGAGTCAAATACTAAGTTTGGAGAGAGTGAAAGGCTATACGAGTGACAGTTGAGCCCGAGACTTTGTGGAATTCCATTGTGCAAGAAAAATTAAAATTATTGAGAGAAAGAATAGCTCTTGAATGGAGTGAAAAATGACCGTCAATTTCATCGGACGACACCTGATAAACTAAAACGGTTCGCATGAAAGCTGAGCGAGTACCATTACCTGTGGCAAGCGCTCGCCGACTTTTAGCCTTAGTCTGTCCGTATGAAGGACAATCGACATATGAAAAAAAAGAAATAACCTCTTATCTTTTCTAGAGTTGACTGTTTGTCTGCCCATGTTATCTTTGTATTTTCTTCGATATTCGCTTCACGAAACGCCTTATGGAAAAAAAGAATAAAGGAGGGAGGATAGAGGCGACTTGGAAGTTCAATTATTCTAAAAATACTTTAATGTTGGATGGCTTTAATGTTTTTGTCGTTTGCGAAAGTTTTCCATTGGGAATAGCTTTACTGCATAGTGTATTTTCAATACTTTAAAAAATCGTAATTTCGCACTTCTTTATATACACGAATGATATCAAGGACTCGCTAGTCTTAGGACTATATGCGCTAAGCATATCTCAAAAATTACTTCTCCACAAGGATTAACCTGTGATTACATTGTGGTACAGGTGTTTAATCGAAAGATTTAATTGAAAAATATGACAGGACATGTAAGACCGTTGCATTCACAGATTTGCAACCAGCTCATAAAATGGTTGTTCCCGAAAGAGGAATGCCACTTGAAGACTGTATCTGTCTCTCGATTTCGAGAACAACCTGATAAGCGTATTAAATGAACTCCATTGTAAACCACGACTCCATGGGATATCAAGAAGCAGTATTTTTGTGGAAATCTGTCCTTCGAGTAGAATAGAATTACAAAGAAATGCAAAAAAGCTACTCTCGTATGGGAAAAAATGTTTTACACGTTTTTCATAACTAATCACCATGTTATCGGTATGAGTATGTTTTTAAGGAGACGAGCGTGTATCTCCTTCCTTCCGCTGGGGGACCTATATCAACCTTGTAGAAATAATGCACCTTGCGTCAGTAAAACAGGAGTTTATTTTCCAATCGAAAAGTAATTTACGAAATAAATATGCTGGAAAAATATTAGTGAAAATGTAATAGTTATAATCAATGATTACTTTCCCGAACGGCCCTAGAGTCTCCGCGGTGCATCGACATGAGGGCGTCGGCGGCCTCCTCCACGCCATCCCAAAACGCTTTAAAGTCAAGCAGCAGTAACTCGGCGTCGCCTGTCACGTCTGGAACCTATAATCCCATAGGCCCTGGAACTGCGTAAGGCGCCCCC
>WURS02012461.1:0-12305 GCA_011762765.2 Rhinocypha anisoptera | reverse complement strand
TGGGCTGTTAACTAATTCCTCCCCTGCATTCATTGTTTCACCTCATTCGGTCACGGATGAAATTATTGCCGGGAAACACGTAAAGGAGGCAGAAACAAGCCCATACCTTGCAATGCCTAATTGGTCCTTCAAGCCCGTTCAACTACTTTAAACTTATGAATCAGCAGCGCAAATATCTATTATTTTTTAAGACATTAGCTAATATCTATCTTCACGATGGCAAAAGATGACAAATTAATCTTTTTGAAAACCAAGGTTAAATTTTTCCTGTGGTGATCTTTCATATTGTTCACCATAGATCTTTCGAATAATAATTTTCGTCTTTAAAGCAAATTATAACCATTTTCTAAACTCAGCAATTATTCCTGAATAATATACTATACTACTATATAATTCTGTGACTTATACTGAACTTACGTCTGGTTATAATTTTCAATAACTTTCATTCAACCTATAATCACCAAATTTAAAAAAAATGACCAGTTTTTTTAAAATGTCTAGAACATTGGAATTGAAAGTATTATTTGTTTACTGTTTGTTGTTTGTTCCCTACTACCCTGGCTCCACTTGATTCCTCTCTTACACCCTTTCACCAATTTTTCTCGATGACGTCGTTTATATAAGCATTTATTTCCACCTTTTCCCTTTCGCCGTATCCCCTCCCTCCCCCTTTCAAAATCATCATCTCTCCCATCCCCCTCAATTTCATCCCTCCTGCTGCCTCCCTACCGCCTCGCTTCTACGACTTCAAGTTCCCGTCTCAACCCCACCCTCCCCACGTTGTACGTATGACGCCTTCCCTCGCATCCACACCCCTAATCTTCTCACCTCCCTAACCTGGATCACGCCGCGTTCACGTACCCCTCGTGATTGGAATTAACACGGCGTTAGTTATCGTGCATTTCTCTATCCGAGCGGCATGGGTCGTTAAATAGTGTGGGGCGTCTCTACTCCCATTCTATTTCGTAGAATTGCTCCTCCGACAACGACGACGCCGAGTTTCTCTCCTCCCTCACTACCCCACCTCCCTTCCCCTCTCCAATCTCCCTCCTCCCGACCCTCCGCGCTCCTATCCCTTAATTATATTCCAATCTTCAGCGATGATCTCAGTCGTCGTGCCCCCTCCCCCGAGTTACCGTCGGTGTTGCCGCCGAGCGTCACTGCCGCCTTTGCCTCATCTTGTTTTCACGTGAACGCACCACCTTCTCAGTGTTAATTGACTCAGGATTGAGTCTTAGGTGGGTGTCAGATAGCCCTCGGCTTTTTTGATGATTGGACTGCTGACGTGTGATAGATTGTGACGCAAAGTATCCAAATGTTAATGAGCGATATGAGCACATCGACCACTCCTTAAACCCGATAGGTTTTAGTAAAGCTTCTGCTAGTGGTGTCTTCATAATCTGTCTGGAATACTGTCTGGAAATAAAGCTTAATCAATGTATTTCAGTAGTTCTCGTATTAATCAGACCGCCTGTGCCTTCACAATAAGACGAATTTTGCTGTTTCGTGCACTAATACTGTTTTACATAGATTATTTTACAGTTATATGGCATAATGCTGCAAATTTCCGTGCAGGAGACTGCAAAATGTCCAGTACTCTCCTCAATTCTCCACGGCGATAATTGATTTCGTTCTCTTTTTGCCGTCGCTAATAGACGTACTGTAGCAAAAAATTCTATTTTATAAAATGCACCGAGGAGGCCGTCACCTGGTGGAATTCCATAATAAAAACAAGTATAGGCTATAGCTTTTGTGTACTTACACCGGAAAAATGAAACATGAACGATTTCGACGATAATCAATCAGATCAGATGATGACAATTATCATCGAAACCGGTCATGTCTCATTTTTTTCTTTAGAAATACTTAGAAGTTACAAACTCTGTTTATATTTTATGTTATTGGTGGTTACCATTGTTTGTCAGGGTAATTATTTAGTTGTTTCATTAGGCTTTTATTTGTAATTATTTCCTCGGTATCGGTTTAAATCATATCTTTCACGCGTTAACAAATCCATTCTTGTTTCTCCGTAAGCACAGGTGTTCTAATTTTCCATTCTAAGCTTTGTATTTCCCTCAAGTACTATAATCATTATGTTGCTCGTGTGGTTAAAACACACGATTTTACCTAATTTTATTTGTTAAGAAGCAGTTTAACAGTGCTTTTTTTGCATTGTTTTTAACAGTGCAGACTAAATTTGCTGACCTTATGCTCATGTGCTATTTTATAGTGAAAGTATTTCTTTCTTTTCATTAAGGCTTTAAAATGACATTTTTATAAATGTTTTAGCAAAATAGCAAGTTTTCATTAAAGAAGAGCACGAATACTTTGCTGATTCTTCTTTGTTGATTGATTGCTTCACTATTATTATTTAAGCCATTTCTTTCACTTTATCTTTATAGATATTTTTTTAAATAGATGAATGCGTTAGTAATCATGCATGTGTACTCACAGCTAAAATACATTTTCACTTAATGGAATCATTGTAACACTTTCTCAAATTGCTATAAAATTGAATAGGACAATAAAAATATTATTTCTTAATATTTTTCGCATATTTAAAAGCATGTTGCCTTCTTAGACTACATTGAGTAAGTAGCAGTTGCTTCTGGAAATATAAAGTAAATAGTTTCACTCTTTTAATTAATGGATGATTCATACCGTTAACTGGTCACAGAAGTCACAGTCATTAAAGACGAATCGTGCAATTGATGCAACCTGAATTTTTAGGTCTTTCGAGAGTTGGTGAGTTAAGCTAAATCTAATAATGAAAATATTTTTTACACCTTTTTTTAACACTAAATTGGAAGTTGGTTAAGCTTTGTACTTGACTCATTAGTCCTTTAGTCCTCATTAGTTCTTTAGGCCTCATTAGTCCTCGTTATTTTTGTTTTTCATTTAACGAAAATACATGCCAAAGGCTTGATTAAAATATAGAATTTAACGGATATTAATCTACCATTTCCCTACTACGAGTGGCGACTGAGTTTTTCCCACAATATGTCATTTGGAGTTGAGATACATATATATTTTAATACCACTTTACATCAACGTGTTTGTTTCTCAAAATATCGTGATATTTTGTGTGTCTCAAATTTATCATCAACCATTTGTTTGCTTCTTTAATTTTACAGAGAAGAGCTTTAGGGGTAATTGATTTTGGATAATCTGTCTGTATTTCATATGAATTGCAGTTTTGTTCTATATTCCTATTGGATGTTACACATTTTTATCATTACTTAAGATTGTTATTCAATGTGCTTATAAAATTCATACTGACTGGAGATATGCCTCTGTTGCACGTTGTGCATACATATTAAATATTTAATCACTTACAGGCATGTTTAAGCATGAGATTGGGAGATCTTTAGAGAAAGAGTTGCCATTTATAATATTTTTTCTTTTGAGAAACATATCTTTGGGCATTTTGGTTGTGTATGCAACTGTTAGACGCGACTGCTATGAATTACTATAACCTATGGTTAGAAAAGAAACAAAAAGACAAAAATGTTTCCCAAGTTATGGTTACAGTTACCTCTATCTTACATTTTATAAAAGAATAAAAAATAGCGTGGATTCATGTAATTTCTTACCTAAAATGGAAAACTTGGGGGTCATCGTCCATTGCAAAAGCTACGAGATGCGACATGTGATAGGACTTGAAAATAGCTTCACTATTTTTGAAATATGAGACTAAACTTCCTTCTACCTTTCCATTCCTATTGTTGTATTCCCTTCTTCCTGGTTTGAAGAGCCTAATACCTAAACCAGACTTGTTATAATACAAAAAATGACTCGAAGAAACAGTATCAAAAGAAGAAAAAGATATATTGACCTGTTTTGTGTGAAAACTTTATTTTGTTATCTTTTGAATATAGAAGAATTAAAGAATATTTTTTAAAATTCCTATATATATACAATATATGTGATTTTTAATATTTCCTCATTTTTTCATCCTTCAATCCGTGTCAATGCATATATTTTCCCGTAATTTTACTTATTTACACCTTAAAAATTGCCATTGCAAATTTCTTGAATAAAATTATCACTGACATACAGTTTTGCGCTCAAACCATATCCTTTCTTGGTAGGAGATAAGTAAAAGTTTAAATTAAGCAAACGTTAAAGTTCATTTATATCCCTATACTCTCGAATGCGATTGGAAGAGGTTTTCTCTCTTGGATGATTTTATAGTGACACTTCGTTGTGGTTTCTGCTATATAGGCAGAATGAAGTTCCCCAAAAAGGGAACCTTTCGAGTAGAACCTTTCGTTTTCTTTTGTATATGGACTATTACTCAGAAAAAAGACCATTTATAATTATTTATTTATAATTTATAGGAAAGTGTAAATCAATAGTATTTTTTGATTTTTTTAATGGAATAAGAACTGTAATTATATAACCCAAATATTCTTGGCATGTTGACCACTACACTTTCCAACGTTTCTATTTTCCAGCCCTCTTTCTGTTCCTCATCAATGATAAAGTATTATTTTAAACAAATTTTACTGCTATAAATATTTTTACTCAGAGCATATGTCTTTATTTCATAGTGAATTCTCATAACATATCAAACTAGTTTATGCCGTTGATTCCAAATCACAGTAATCACACAAATCACAGTAACTGGAAGAAATAAATGCCTATAGGGTAATTATTTTTCGCTGTTATTTGTTAGTTATTTCATACACAGACTCTCGGTCTGTACCAAATAATATTTTCAGTATTCGATGGAAATAAAGAAATAGATGATAGAATTGTGAATATTGGAGGCTACAGCCAATCGTTAAAAATTTAACTTCGCATAGTTGTTTTTGCTACCTCAAGAATTATTCTCTCCATATATTCTACTATCATAATATTTTACGAAAGTTTATAACAGGAAGGGCTTGCGTTCCAAGGTGAATTCTTTAAAAAAACCATTTCCGGCCCGGTTTTTGGAGGCTCAGCCAGTTTATGGAATGACCAGGAAAATCCACACGAGCCATAATCCTCTCGAGGGTAGGCGCTCTCGTTAAGTCACACAATTTTAAGACTTTATTTGACCCGTCAGCAACCTGTTCTTCGCCAGAGGAGAAGTATGCAGACCTTTTCCTCCTTATAGGAATGATGATAAATAGAAATTCCTGATTCTTTAGAAAACTCAGAAAGGAATCCTGAGACGAAAACATATTGGACTCAAGCACTAACTCGTGGTATCATCTTGAACCTTGAGTTAATAATTTATAGTCTTTTATTAAAGTTATTCAAGTGTAACCGAATTTATTCTCTTTTTAAATGACGGAACGATGTCCATTAGTAACAAAGGAACGGAAAATTGATGACTCGAAATACGAAAAGTGGTCGAATGTGTTTACAATATTAGGAATCTTTCTAATCATAGGAGTATAAAGCTTATGTCATACAAAGATCCAAAAATTATTGCAGCAAATTGGGCCACCTGAAAGAAAGAAAAATCATGACCAAGAACTTTAAATGATCTTTCTCTTTTGCACAAAATTCATTGCATCTGTAAAAAACACGACATAAAAGGCTTATAAATGCATACAATGATGCAAAAATTTCAATGTATCATTTAGTCATCGCTCTTACATAGAAATGTCAAAGAGTGGTGATGTGAATGTGTGCAAAAATTTAATAAACTCTAAATAGAGAATTTTTACGCTCTAATTATGTTGACAAGAAGTAATATTGGAAACAATTCTAGAAGCCTGAGCTCTGTGGAAAGATCAGTTTAGTTTGGATATTCTTGAACTGTTAATGCACAAATTAACGAAAAAATTTATTTTCATACATATATTTTTCCATTTCCGCCTTCCAGTTATGATTACACCTGATACTCCACTCTTTCCGCCTTCAAGGCGTAAATTTATTGTAGTTCTTCATCAATGCATCTGTAATATTATGTATTTTAGTTTCCACATTTGCATTTTCCATTTTTGGTAGTAATTAAATGTGAGCTGTCTTAAATGTGTGTTTTTGTTGCAGCGATTTTAAAAAATGAAAGATATGATCTTTATACCCAATTCTTTTAATCAATCTGGCATTACAGCTTGGCACATTGCGTTAGGCTTTGAAGCTCGACTTTTGACTTTAGTTCATGTGGTTTACGACCATGACATTGCACGGTATGGAATGCCAATAGAACAGGACTTTGACATATCGTCGGCATTGACGTATATCGAATTGCTGATGCCATTTTACAAATTACAAATCATTTTATCCATATATGAGTAACATATTTGGGATGTTCCCTCCTTACAAGTGAACAGGCAGTGAATTGAGTCCATTTGCCCCAGTTACTCGTCCTAGTCTTCAAGATTTCTGCCAGCCCTCGAATTTTCTATGCGCAAGAGAGGGTGGGGGGAAATCGGCACGGAAGGAAGTCGTTCAACTGGTGAATTCGGTTCAGGCACGCGCTCGGATGAAAGGAATGCGGGAAAAGCCCGGAGCGGAGGTAGTTATTGGGAAGAACAAAGGCGGGGGGGAGGGGGGCGTGCTGGGTTGGGTAAGGGAGGGGAGGCTAGATGGAAATTTTTGCGACAGGTGGGTCGGGACGCGGAGCGTATGGCGACAAGAGTCATTCGAGAAGCCTCTCTCTCTCTCTTCCCGAAAGACCTCCAAATCGGTCCGTCACTCCGCCAGACCCTCGCATCCTCTACCCCTCCGATCCCCATTTCTCCTCCTTCCCTCGCGCTCCTCTACTACTCCCTTCATCCCATACCTTATTCCTCCCCGCTACAAGCTCTCTTTTTCTCTTGTCGAATGTCATTAAGTCTCATGACGAAACATCCTTTTTCGCCAGAAACCATCAATTCGGAACAAAGGCAAGGTGACGCATGGTTTTTTTTCCTCCTCCTTGTCTATCTTGCCGTTTTTGTTTCCCCGCCGGTGGATCATTAGGGCCTTCATTATTATTTGTCATTGCATACCTCCATCACGCTCCTATTCTTGAAACAACTTTTTTTCGGAGGTACCTTAGGCGCAAAACGTTTTTTAATCAGTTCACAGAATGCCTATATTTTCACGCGGCTCCAAACCACATGGTTTTCCACAAGGGCTTGACTTTCCTATGACTCATACTATCGCCGCCAGTACGGTGGCAGCAAAACGTAATATCTGCAAAAGGTTGACATGTCACAACTTTTAGGATGTTTTAGGAGAAAGTATCAACCCCGCAGACAAATTTCATCATCTAAAGCCGATCGATGGAGTTGAAATATGACCTCAGAAAATTCATTTCCAACAATTTGAAATAGACTACATTCTTAGAATATGCATGTCATAATATTGGAATGTACAGGAAAATAATAATTTACTTATTGTTTTATTTTCCACCCTATTTCAGTAATTGGCACACGGAATACTGACAACTGATCCGCCCACCGGGGCTAGAGTACATGCTCTCCTGGGTTCAATGCCGCGGTTATGATATATATGAATTATTTTGAAGATCCGGTAAAAAAGAACCTTATTAACTACACGTTAAATAAGCAGAATGGATTTGGTAGGACACATCCTGAGTCATGAGAGTTTAGTAGAGGATGAACTAAAATGAGCCATAGTTGAGAAGAACTCCTGAAGTATACCGATGATGTCGTTTGAGAAATAGGCAATGAATAATTTTATAGTGAAATTACTTCGTAGATATAATGAGTTTGACAGGTCACAGGTTAGCTTTGAAACTTATTGAAATCAAATATTCGGATTTATATCCAACGATGATGAAATATCTATTTGTTGTACATGGATTCACCGCCTTTGAAAATAATATAGAATTTTTCTACTTATGTTTTATGGATTATAGAGTGTGGTTTAACCTATTGGGTTGAGCGCTATGCGGCAGACTTAATAATTTCTGGATATATACGTATACCAAATAGATGTAGTGTTTGGCTGTAAAATTACCTGTCAATACCAGTTAATAAGAGCAATCTCATATAAAGAAACGAGGAATTCTTTATTGAAGTCATATTCTATCCAGTTCATAACATATGTGTGGTTCAATCTTAACATTCACAGGTGCTCGGTCGGAAAGATTATAGAGCGTTTTCCTGTTGGTTTAACGGCATTGAAGATTCAAATAATGATAAGGGATGAAAATGGTTGTCTTCACTTCGACCTGAAAAAGCCGAATGGAATTCTGGCGAGACTGTCATCTTCTGACATGAATCAACGCGATGAACACCCCTCGAAGATGACTTTCAGGTGAGTATTCCCTCCAATAATGATAGCGGACTCCCAATATTGAAACGAAGTTGTTTGTTTATTGTCTTCAATCGTTTGAAAACATTCAGTGGAAAAGGAAAGATTTATTTGAAATAGGAGGCAGTACAATTGAATGGGACCGATTTCGCAATCGGGTTAGACATGTAGAGCTCGTTAATTTAAGTTTAGTCTCTCAAATTGTTTAACAGATTGGTGTTTAAGTGAATACATGAGATGTTTGACTGATATAGTTACTAAAATTACTACAGATCCCGAAAGTTTGTTCTACAAAAATTTTACTAAAATCATTTTTTGATTAGTACATAGCCTCACAGTCTTTTGATCTATTAATCTACTTGTGCGTAATACTCTGCAAACCACCGCAAGTGCTCCGACATGGGGTGAGCCACAATTATGTCACCTTGATAAGATATTTTCTGTTCTTTCTGGCCATAGGATGTCTTATAATGCTGAGACCGCTCGAATTTTTAATTAGGGTGTGGAAAGGCACTATTCCTTAATAATATTTTGTAGATATCCTCGATCTGTTTTCTAAGTATCTAAAATCTAATCTTCGTTAGTCATGCATGCCCTCTTTTATGACATTCATCAAATTTCCCGATTTTAAAAGTGCTTTTAGTTTTCATAATGTTTCATTATGAGTTAAGTTAAAATGGGAAGACAAAAAACAAGAGATAACATACTGTATGTGTATAAAATTTTAGCAGATTGATCAGTTCATCGTTCAATTTGAAAAAGTTTTATGCAATGAATATTTTACATTTTTTTAAGCATGTAAATCCGATGGTGAGAAAGTAATTCACCATTATTTTTCGTATCGTCGCTTCTTGAAAGAATTGCACCTATATGGATTTACAATGGGTGTTAAAAGTGCGCTCATTGAGAATGTAAGTTCTTTAGAAATAGACTGAAAATCATCAATTATCATCATGTTTTTAATGTGATTATTAGACGTACTTATCAAACATAAAACGTAGCTATACTATATGTTTGACCTATTATCTTTTCACATAATAATATTCTTTTCTTCATAATAGTATTCTTCTTTTCGTATGTAAATTTTTCATATAATATTTGGACTCATACTTTTGGACAAAATTAAAAGGAGTATAAACTATTTATATTATGATTATTAAACAAGAACTATGATAGTAGATCATACATTCAGATCATTATATGTATTTAACTTAGAGCTTTACAGGATGAGGAGTACACTCGGTTAACACAGTAGAACATTTCATTTATTGTCCCGGAATTCAGCAGTTGGAGTCCTATGTTCATTTGATTTGATTATTTAGACCACAAAATTTCGATGTTTTAGATATTCCAATATGAGGTAAGAATTAAAGCGAGCTTCTCCTTACGAATACAAACCTTCTCTAGGAAGCCAATACGATGTAGTTATAACTACTAATTCGTACATCACAGCCAAAATTCAATTTAAATAGATGAGAAATTGTAATGCGTGAAAGATTCTCGTATGCCATCGTCCGAAAGAAAATTTAAGTCTTAAATATTCCATGTTCTTACGTTGAAGACTCCATCCGAAGGAAGACATGAAACGCCCGGAGCAAATTTAGTTTTCCATGTGTTAATAGCCGTTTCACATTCTGACACTCGTTATTTTTTCAATAATATGGCGTCAAAGTACATTGTGTTCCTTTAATAGCCTCTTTGTGACTTTTAAGACGTTAATAGTCGATTCATATTTGAAAAGAGGATATAATATCTACGGAGCAGTAATGTGCTAAAAATGGTATGAGCGCACTTTCACGAAAGGGGCAAAAGAAACTTTCTCTATTCCTAAAAGCACTTTCATAAAAATGTATGTGTGACCATTAAATTTAAATTTATTCAGGTTTATTTCTTTAAATTTTATTTTTTGCGTTTACTATCGGGTAGGAGTCGTTTCTAAACAATATGAAAGTCTTAGAAAGTCTCGCTTTGAACAAGTGTAAGAGGTTCTGTCGAACGACTGTCATTTTATCTTGAAGTCTTCATCGTCCAAAATTAGAAAGTAATCCTTAAGACGAAGAAAGTAACTTCTATTGCTTCTTTGAAAGTAATAATTTATTTTTATTTCTTCCTAAACATATTCTAGGCGCTGAGTGAACATATGACTTAAAATCTAGAGAATTCCCTACCAGTGCAATGATTTATTTATAGATCTAGTTGATTTTATCGTAGAATTTGCAGGATAGGTTTTCAGGAGGAACTTGATAATTTATTACTTTTATTACTCCCTCATTATTTTTTATGATCATATTTTATTATATAAACAGAATATTTTTCCTAGTTTGATTCTTAATTCGGAAATTGTTTTGTGATATTAGTAATTTAAGTCCTTTAAGCCTTTACACCTACCTTCTAAAGCCTTTTTTCTAGTTAAAATTTTTAAGAGGTATATTTTGAATTTTTAAAATTTTATTTTAAAAGGAAGCGTTACAATTAAGCCCTGAGCAATAACATGTCCATTTACTGCATTTTTCCTCAATTAGTTTGATCAACACCAACATCCTTAATCCAATAACCTTGAACAGAATTTAAGCCTATTTTCTTTTTTCCATAAGCTTAGGATTACGTGTTCCATATACAAAGACTTAGTAACATCCTCAAAGATTTTTGGTTTGATTATTTATTTTGACGAGATGAACTTTATTCCTCACTGATGGTATGAGAAATGCAAACGGTAGAGAAATAATAACAAATACATAAGCGTTTGATTAATCGAATGATAAAACTGAGGGGGAATGCAATTGCCCTTCACAGTACGAAGCACTTATTTTTTGTCAAGTAAAAATTTAAATTGCCGCAATGATGTATATCTACCTACCGCGGAGCGGTCGCTTTTTCCTGCTCAATCGTGGAAAATACGGTTTTCTCTTGGCATTCCGTATTAGCGGCTGTCTCGAGTTGTTTTTGTTTCCATCCGCTCGAGTAAATGCCGGTCGTTTGTCAGGAGAAATGACTGTCTGTTCCTAATGAGTGGAATTACACCGATCTCCAGTGGAACTATGATTGCACGCTTTGATATACTGGTCTTGAGCAGGAAGGTTGTTTCTCTTTGCAGGGACTTGTTCGGAGTTGGATGCTGGTTTCTCATACCTAAAGGAAAAATATCCTCTTTATCCTTTTTTTTGTTTATTAAAACGGATGATTTGATGGAACAAATTTAACATTTTCATTCATTTTTTGGATTTTACCCACCTTTAATGCCTAATTTTCTTGGTTCAATGGTGGTTAGAAAGCTTCTTTGGGTTAAGACCTAACAACTGTTTCTCTATCCATACCCTATTTACCTTTACTCGAGGAAAGTCGTTAAGTAGTTTAGTCAAAAGATTTATATTCTGGAAGTATGAGAAAATAGTATTAAGGGAGAAATCTATAGCAGAAAAAGACTGGAGTAAACATACAAAATTTGATTGGGCATCATATTCACTATTTCGAAATGAATACATTTTTTGGTGAATAGTTCATGAATTAAAAATTAAGGAGTGTGAAATTGCCACAAAATATATTCATTCGCTCATTGAGTAGTAAGAATTTACCAATTTTTAATTAGTTTTATCTGGCGTATTTTTTCTTTACATGCATTTCCATTTACTTGAAATCAGAAGATAAAACTATCGTTATTTAAAATTTTTTCAATTAACAGAACCTATTCTATACGTTTGTGGAGGAAAAAGTTTAAACGACGTAAGCAAAGTGAAAAACAAGTTCCTTAAAAACTTTAAAATAATAATGTCAAATGTTGAGGGAAAATGTGAGGTTTTTCTGGAATATGAAAACTCGGTGACTTCCTTTCCGGAATATGGAAGATGTGAAGCAAAGGAATTCATTTTTCCCGTTCGATATAAATCTGTAAGAGTACGGTGAGTGAGTACATCGACATTCATAAAAATACTTCAAATTTTTCGTTTTGTTCCTATGGACAGAAACCTATTCTAAGCTGTTCCGTAATAGCGTAATAATTCTCAACTCCTAAATAAAACATTTTCCTTTCACGTCCGTCTTCTCGGCCTGAAACGTTCGCTCATTTCTTTCACCTCTCTCGTTTTCGATCCTTCCCCCGCCCC
>WURS02012452.1:0-12305 GCA_011762765.2 Rhinocypha anisoptera | reverse complement strand
AGCCCCCACCTCCCACCCCCTCCCCCGCCCCCCCCCACACACAAACTCCTTCCACCCTCAGAAACCTCTGAACTCACGGGATGCAAAAGGGAGGGAGATATTAAAGGAACCCAGAGGCGTGAGTAATTTATCGCTTTTAAGGGAGAAATTTTGGGAAACTTCGAATTCGACGCTTTTAAGCAATCGCACGCATAAGACTACAGCGAACGGTTTTTTCGGCCAGCTTGCGGTAATGGATGTGTAAGATTCTACCTGTAAATGAAATTTATCACAAGCATCAAGAGAGCTTTATCGGAGGATGCCTAATTTCTCGATATGAGCAGGTAATGTACTCTTCTGAAAGTTCGTTTCATCCCATTGTTTTTCTTTTGATGAATAAATTGAATTTCAATCCTACTGTGGTTCATAATATTATTTAAATAAAAAGCTACTTATAAAATTATAAAGTCATAGAACTCGCCATCGAGCTAAATAATTTATTAAGTAACGACGTGCAACTGATAATATTACGTCTTTCATTTATTTTAACACTAATAAACTAAAACATATTATAACAATGTATGAATTTATTTGTACGACTATGTTACTTCTCACCAGATTACCTGAAATAGCAATCCTAAAGACTTAATAACAAACTATGTTAAAGTTACATCTGGGGCGTTGAAACTCATTTAATTGCAATCTTTCATGTACCGCTGTTATTTGGAAGAAAATAATTGAAAAAATTTGATTCCAGGATTCTTACAATCGCATAAAATTAATATATACCACAGAACAGGTTTTACTCGCTTAGAAAAACAAAATTTAAGGGATTATATTATAAAAGAAATTGACCTTTATCATTTTAGAAATATTATTTTAACTCTACCGAGGAGACTCCACGCCTACCTCGTTTTCAAAAAAGTAATTTTTTTCACCAGTAAAATAATTGTTAAATTTAGTGTGAAATAAGAGGAGAGTAGTTGACAAGATGCTTCTTAGTTTTTGGCAAAGGCCTCTTTTAATATGATCAACGAGAATTTTTCATTTTATCCACTTGGAACGGACTTGAAAATATTGAGATGGAATATTAGCCCTATTACAGTGATAAACTAAGGTCGGTCGGTGAGGATAGAGCTCACCCTAGTACTAAGCCTAACGGCGTGAGAAAATTTACTCATCAGGGAGGAGGGGCCAGTTCCTTTCCAGGTGCCGCCTGCGGTTTCCCAAGAAGATCTGGTACCCAGAAAATCGCCCAGCTTAAGTTTATTTAGAGGTGTCCAGAGACGTCACCAGATCTTGTACCAGAGTCCTCCGTTTAGTAGTCAAGCGCTTTAACCACTGGTAGACCACGACCTCTATGATATAGATATTAATAACTTATGGCTTTGTTTAACCATTTAGCTTTTTTAAACTTTTACTCATGTATGATAACTATGGATGGGAAAACAATGTTTCGAAAAGCTGCTTTTGTGTGTACAACTTCTTCTTTCTAATTTCTCAGGCTGATATTGTAGGAGTGATGATAATTTATCTCCCAATATCACCTAATAAAATTGTCTGGGAAGTTGCAAAAAAATGAATGGCAGGGATTCATTTCTTCTTCATTTTTACATTTGGGTTTATTTGAACCAGTCTAAATTTATTAATATAGCACTGATTTGAACTGAACTTTAACACTGAATTTTATTGACATGTAAATATACGAATAAATAATAAAACGCACAAAATAAACCAGAGATTACTTTTTCCCATCCCTTAAAGTGTTTCTTTTTTCAGTAATTATCTAGCGGTTGAAGTTACGTAAATCCCAAGTATTTTTTCAAGAAGATTAAAGCCTGCTAGAAATTAAATCGGTAAAAAATATCTAAAACCAATAACGTAATAATAGGCACTAAATAGTTTTACTGTTCTATTTTCTTATTCCAAAATTGTTAAATGTTTCATTTATTACTCTCCATAATAATTTTTAAGCCGCAATAAACACGAAGAAAACTGTTATTATTCACTCCGATATTTACCCTAATGTTGGTCTTAGACAATTGGTATTGGTCACCCTATCATCACTTCATATAATGTTCCTAAAAGAAATTTTTTAACGACATTATAGTGTGTGACAAGATTTGAATTAAACTTTTAATTAAATTACACTTAATTAATAAATGAATAAATAAACTTTTCAAATTATTTTTTACGTGAAACACTTCAGTTTTTCCTCCTTCTATTGCCAACAAAATCGTTCCCGACCTGAAGATGTGCGTGCAGTTAAGAATTCAAAGGCATCAAAAGCTTATGCGGTTATTCAAAGGCACTTATTCGTTTCCCCTCTTCGGAGGATGAACCGAAGAAAAGCCGCTTATGAAAGCGTGCTTCGTGGCACCGACCGACCGGACCAATGGATGCGAACGAGGATTGGCGGTATTTCGGGCAGTGTGGGATGGGGAGGGACAGGGTGGGAGATTCGGGGGAGATTTGAGGTGTGAGCGCCCCTGTAAGAAATGTGGGGACCGACGTGGGAGAGAGACCGATGAACTGAGGTGAGCCGTGAAAGGGAAATCGGAACACCTAGGTAAGACAGACGAATTATTTTACTTTTCGTTATCACACAGTACTTTCGTAGTAAGTACAAAATGTATGAGGATCTAGCTAAAAACGTTTTAGACCAGTATTAGGGGGGACTCTGAAATTCGTATTATTGATAGTGCAATCGCTCCTCTGCAATTACCTTAACATATCAAGATGATTAACGATTACTGATTGGGAATATCACAGAAATATTTTATAACAACAACCTGTTTAGCTTGATAAATTCTCTTAGGGTATTGTAAACAGTAAGAGGGTATTTTAATTAGGAAGAACGTGAAATGACGCATAACTATATTAATTGAAAATTTATGAATTCAATAATATGCTACTATGAGTTAATTGCTAAAATTTCGGGCAGCTAAGATCATAAAATCTGACAAAGCGTAATTAACGGGAAAGAAAGTTTTTCGTAACCATTAAAAAATCATAAGAGGAAGTATAGACGGTAAAGAATATGAAATAAATCTGCAAAAGAGTGTACGCGTAAATAATTTCTATTTCTATAAATATTAAAAAAGCAAGTGAATAGGTAAAACTTGAGGCGATGGAGTAAATGACTCCTAACTCATTAACTGGTAGAAAACAAATTATCATTAAAACATATTGAAAGGGCACATTAGGAATTCTGACGGTAAAAGTAGAAAATAAGCTTCATGCGAAATGGCATGCATGACATTTCCATGTAATGCATAATTTACCAATGCCATTTTAAAAATATATTTTTCAGAATACGAACTGAAAAATATGAAAATTTAACTAGCTTAATTTACTACTTTATCCTATATTTAGGAAGAAATATTCGCAAAAATTTAAAATTCGCAAACATTTAAATAGATAATTCATTACGCTCGTTCTATTTGCAAAAATAAAATACGTAACTTGTCACGTTTTCCGTAAATGGTATAATTGGCATCCAATATAAGTCTATGACGAGGAGGGCGGAACGGTTACTTGAGATAATGGGTAATTTAAGTGAACCTGAAACCTGATGTGTAACCTGAAAAAGTATTTAATGCTATTGGCTTACTAAAACATTTTTCTAATTCATCTTCAAAGGTATTCTTTATCCTTCTCTGTTAGAAATCCCAATATTAAAACCTAAAACTGATTTCAGTTCAAATGCATTGAGGCATTTGTATTTAAAGGATTTATATATTTAAATTTCCATACTCCGTCGACGGATGTTTTTCTCCTTTAACGACGTCCAATTATCAAACGAGGTTTTATTTTCGTCCCAACCATAATTGGTGCCCTAATGGAAGGAATCAAACGGGAGCGAAAGAAATTCTGAAGGAAAAATAAATCGGAAATAGGAAGAAGCTCAAAAGCTCACAATTTTATATTCATAGTAAAATCTGATTGATACAATTTTAGGATCACCATAATCGCAAAATATTTTATAATTTAAATAAAAGATAACTTATTTTAATGCTATAGGCGAAATAACAAATTCGCTACCACTAGGTTAGTTTTCCACTTCCATAGCAAGAGTAAAACATATAACTCAAAGAAATTTTGGTGTGATATAATCATACATTGCATAAAAAACGACAAATTGTTTGCATTGCCATTGATGAAGCCTTTAAGGGTGTTGTGTTATTAGTTTCCGTTATCTTTACATTTTTCCCGGCATAAATAATTTTATTTATGATGGGCGGAAATAAATTTAACGGTTAACTTAAAATAAATGTATGAAATATGTAAAAAATATTTCTATATTAAGGCTGATATTTTATATTTCATTAAAAGATTTAAAAAACCATTAAAAATCTATGAACCTCCTGTGATATGTATTGACCATAGTTTTTGTTTAAGAAAGGGTCGATTCGCGAAACTTGCACAGGCACTCAATTGTTTATACAGGTATTTATACCTGTATTTCATGACTAAAATACTACAAAATGGTTTAAAACACGGATCCTTAATGATTGAAGGGTACTCTGTCAACGGATCGTAGGTCTGAGTGGGTTTTGGTGGTGTCATATGTGGCCATCGTGAGGAGCCATATGCAGGGCAGGATTCGTCCATTATCACCTGGACAAATTTCCAATTTCAATAGGGTCATAAAAGAGGTATGGCATATCCACCCGATTATTTCGTAGAGATGGTACGCATTATGGCCACTAGCTTTGTGCCCATTTATCCTAAATATGATATGCGGAGCTTCTAAGTTAAACATTAATGAAATTGGACACCAAGAAAGATTCTTCGTCACCTAAATGTATTACGTTATTCCCAAGCCCAAGTATGAGAGTGAGGTCATGCCTTGTTTTCCAGAGGAGTGGACATGAGTTGTTTTTTTCGGCGAAAAGAAAGAATGCCATGGGTAATTCTCCACTTTTTTAGCCTATTTACTGCAATCTGTAGTTGTTGTTTATTCAATGACGAGGTAAAGGACGAAAATATTATTGCTAGGCCAGCCACGTAGAGTAGAGAGGGGGCATTTTGAATGGACGTACTATTACGAAATCCTCATTGGAAATATGAAATTACGCGGTTTTTCTTCGAGGAACCGTTCAATTTTCAATATGTTTTTACAATTAGAGGTAAAAAAAATATTCAAAGCAGATAACCAAATCAGCAAAAGTATTCAACCCTGAGGACGGTCAGTGAGGACTGAGGTCACCTAGAAGTAAGGCCAACGGTGTGTGAAAATTCACTGTAGGAGTGAGAGTTTCTTTCTCTGTGCCGCCTTTAATTTCTCATAAAATTCTAAGTCCCAGAATATCATCCAGTTAGGATTATAGATGGATGTGCCTATAGGTGTAACGGGGATCTGAATATGAGCACCCCATGTAGTTTTTCACCCACGGCCTATTGAACTAACCTCTTAAATAAAAATCTGACCATTTACAGCAGTTTTTGGAATTTATTACATAAATAATCAAACGCCTTTCGATGAGGGCTAACATTTGAACCTTGCAGGTTCACATTGGGTATATATTCAGGTAAGGTAAAGAGGCAAATACAATTAATGTAATATACTAATAATTCTAGAATTGGGACAGTTTCCCAATTCAAACAAGGAACTTTCTTACGCCAGTAAAGGCTTTAGGTTAGTGTTATTATTCATAAAGTGCACGCCACTGCATGGAAAGTAAATTCATGAGCTATGTTTTTCACGTATCTTCCGTATGCATTCGCGATGAGCGAGCGTGAAATTTTGTGGATTTATTTATGAATTTGAAACTGAAAATAAAATCCTCGAACATCCAGTGGGTACCCTGGAAATTGGAGATTCGTGCATGCACACGTGCATAAATGAATGCTTAACCGGGTAAGAGTTAGCAAAAAACTGCGCACAATTTACAATTTCGGCGAAACAAAAATATTTTTCTTATTTATTTATAAAATGCGATCAACAGACACCGTAGCTTTGTTCATGGAGAAACTATTTTTGCCATAAATACTTTCATTTTATTTTAGATTATAATTTGCAGGAAAAATATTCCGGCAAATACAATTAAATCAAACTTATATCTAATAACAATTATCGAATAGATAACAGTTAAGACATTTGCGATAATTTTGATAAAATAAAGGGTTCCACTGTCACAGCAAATTGCGCGACAATAAAATGAAGAGAAATATTTTTCCTTATCAATTGTTTTCACAAAAGTATTTCGTATTAGTTCTGAAATACTAATGACTGGATATTTCACCAATGTAGGGGCATTATTACTATTTATTAGAAGTAATTATATTACAACGACAATATTTTTTATTGGATGAAGAATGGGTAAGGATCATGAAATAAATTACAATCGTGAACTTAAAGTTTGGTTGGTGAGGAAAGAGCTCAGTTAGTGTCAAGCCCATGAGTTTTAAAATTTTCGCTTAAGGGTAAATCGAGCTGCAACATTTCCTGTGCCGCCTGCGAATTCCCAGGAAGAGTTAGTATCCAGAAAATCACTTTAGTGGGGTTAATCTATAGGTGCCCAGAGTGTCATCGAGTTTCGAACCCTGGCCTCCGGTCAATTAGTCAAACGCAATGAACAACCATGAATTTTAAGGTTAATGCATGAAGTAAAATTTACAACATTTATTACGCATTGTACAACAGGAGGCTTTAATTTGCAGAAACTTTTCTTATTGGAGGTAAATTAAATTTAAAAACTATAGCGGTTTTCAAAGAATAATGTATTAGCCTTATAAGGTTTCTAATTTTGCGTCAATTTAGGCAACTTTGTTGACACAAAATTTTGAAAATGTAAAATGGATAATTCCGCAATTATGAGTCATAATATCAAATTAATATTAATTTACTAAAAAAAATAAATATCAATGTACGTGAAAAATGAAAATCATGTATTATTTACTGAATCTGTCTTTGCATAATTTTCACTCGTGTAATATTTATACAAGGTTTAGCGTTAAAAATATATTAGATGCAGAATAGCTCAGGAGGAACCGTTTCAAAATAACATCTCCAAGGAGGTTTTGCAAAATGCTATAAGAGAATATAACAAAACGGCATAAATTCACCTCTGTAAAGATTTTGCACACACAGGATGAATTGTATTCCGAATTACCAAGATAAAGTTACTTTGTAATTCTGAGATACTTTTCAGTATCTTTGATTTATGAGTGAGTTTCGTTTGGTGGAGGCATAATGCGGCTGACTGGTTAAAAACAGGAGTATCTAGAGGTGCAGGAACGACAAATTGAGAGACATTTATTTTAATTTTGGCGGATTGAAGGTGGTGCAGGTAAATATTCCTGTTTATTTTACAATAAGACTACAAATCCCCATAGAACACCGAAAGTCTAGAAATATGTGACAAATCGCGGTACAGAACAGGAGAGATAGGAGCACTTTAAAAAAATTCCAACTTCAAAAGTGAATACGCGTTTGGGGACGTAACAGAAGTGAGAAATCTTTGACGCCAGAAGTGGCCGGAGAAGAATGCCAGATAAAAAATTATGGAGGAGGGGCAGAAGAAGGGTTCTTCTGTAGAAGTGAGTAGGAAGATGAGTTGGGTCTGAGGAGGTTTCCTCGCCTCTTAAAAGAGAAGTGGAGTGAGGTTTAAAAGAAAAGGAGTAGTCGAAGGGGAGGGCGGGGGGTGGGAGAGAAGGTGGGGGAGAGTTTTCAGTTTGATGAGAAGGGTTCCGGAGTGGGGTTGCGAGGTTGGTGAGAGGGTGGTGAATCGCAGGAAGCAAGGAGCGTAAGCTATAAGATTTGCGGCGATGGGGAAGGAAAGGGGTTCGGATGATGGAATGGATGTTTCGGAAGACGGCCCGTGGAATGAGGGATGACCGAAAATTCGGTGGGCTAGGGTGGGTGTATGCTTTTGAGGGACGGAGGACTGAGCGGTGGGAAAGGGAGGAGGTTGAACGTGGGAAGGGATCTTGATGGGATTGGGAATGTTTTGAAGTTCCGAGCGAGCGGTGGAGGGGGCGGAAAAAGGGGACGGATTCGAAATTTCATTTGTTTTTAACCCTTATAGTTTGCCATTCGTTTGTTTTTCGGGTTTGGAGACCTTAGTAGAGAGAGCGAGAGAGAAAGGGATCTTTCTGTAGATTTCCTCCCTTTTTCCCCATCGCTTCGTATTTTTTCACGCTCTGCCTCACAATCTCCATTACCTTTTCCTATTTTATTCACTTTGGTAATCCACTTCCTTCTCAAACTTTCAAAATCTTCGATTGCTGTAAAAGTTACGCTTTTGATTTAGCATTTAAGGCAGCGTGAACCACTCCGAGGTGCTTGCATCTGGCACCCTCGGACTTTTCTTTTGCATTAATAATGATACTTCGAAATAAAAATAGCGGTACAGTGACAAATAAAAGTCTACAAATTACTTACGAGTATATTTGTCAATTTATTTATTAACCAAGAGATTCAATTATCGTATTTTACATTTATTCGGAAATAATATCAGCATCTAATAACGGTTATGCTAATCAATTAACATTTTTTACTCTTCTGTATTATGGATACTTTCCATAGAATCCTCTTACTCTGTGACTACTAACAACAGTTTAAGCAAATAGTCCTGAAAGTTGTCTATATTTAACGTTGAAATACTATGTAAGTTGAAGCAAATAAGCCGTTATATGGACCATATCAATATGCGATATGATTTCTTTAGAGCTAAACAACTTAAGTTGCTAGGCTACAGAAATCGCCTAGCTACTTAAGTATGGTGCTTATAGAACCTTACTCGGTTTAATACTAAATTCTTTTTCGGATATATATTTTTAATTCACGTAATTATTTTCTCAACGTTTCTGATTCTTTCCTAATCTTTTTTTTCGCTTACCTCAATTTTTCTGCAACGTTCTTCACTAGGACCGTTAACTTCAGTTAATGCATTTTCTGCTTCCTTTGTATTTCCCTTAATAATTTGTTTCGTACTAATATCCGTAGCTAACATTTATTTCTTGAAAAAATTAAATTATTACTTTATATAAACCAATGGAATTACTGTAAATAACTATTAAATGCTTATGGCAGTCGCTAACCTACGTTTTTCTTTAAAATTATAATCTTTCATATTTACCAAATATTATTATTTCTATCATGTACTGGTTTTTCATAACAGAACATGACCAATATTATATTTGTAAAACTGTATTAGGTTTCCGGTAAATTAAGCATAGAAAATGAAAAGATTTCTTTTAGCTAAGCGCCCAATTTAAGTGTTCTTGTCGGCGGTAGAAAGAGATGTATTTGCGACCGCCATTGCTTTTTGTCACCATTTGAGTGGCACTGGAATACATTAAAATGTGTAAAAATTCATGAGTTAATAACACGTAAATATTTCAATCACACTTTTCTTGTAGTTAACTTCTACATTTAGTATTCATAGTCCCTTAACCAATTTATATGAATTTGACTATTGATCTTCCCTTCGCTCGGAAAACGACTGTGCCTTAAAGGAAATGAAGTGATGAAAAGCTAAAAATTTCGGAACTTAGTTGTCATTGGTGAAACTTCTTCATTATTTAATTGCGAATACAATAAACGATGTGATTAGGACATTTATGCATGCACATACAATCCTCTTACACCACAGTCCTCGCATTCGACAGGAGCTAAAATTTTATTAAATGAGAATGCATGAGTTAACCATATTGTACGCCTTAACTTTGATAGACTGAATTACGATTCAAATTAAAGTCAATTGCATTTACAAGTGCTAATAAAATTTCGCATTCCTTACATTAGCCCACGTTATAAAATTTTTAGTTATATCCGAAAAATAACCGAAAACGATGAAACCGGATTTGGCAACTACGTTTATTCATGAAATGAATTACATAAGTGTTTCTCAATATATGAAGCTGTACGATCGATGACTAGAACTACTTAGATTAAGTCTAGGTAATATTTTTCTTGAAATCCGAATATTATATCGTATAAATATCTATGCCATTAGAGGCCATTATTAAAATTATAATAATACAGGTTTCACGTCTTTCAATCGAAATGAGCTCAATTATTTCCCACTAAATTATTATTCCAAATTATTCAAACTTTTATGAACCCTGAAATGTCACCATGAATCATGTCATACCATCAAACTTTGTGAAAGGCTTTTTTTGTCACACTAATCATTCCTCAACTTTTACGCATGAGAAAACTTTCACGATAGATATCCCACGCAAGCTGTCATAATTCTCCAATAACATCCGTCTCCGTTTCCAGGGAAACGCATGACAAGGAGCATTCTTCTGATTCATGTTTCTTGTTAGGGTTTTTTTGCGTGTAGAATTTCAAATGACAAAGGTTGAGGGACTTATTTGATTCAAGTCCTGGCAAAAAGTCGCCAGGACTGATTCCCAAATGCCATATGGCATCCCCTTTACATCTTTTTTACATCTTAGGACCACCAAATTCTGGAAATTGATTAAGCACTGACAAAAGTAAGGACGACACGCATGATAAAATGACAGTCTAAATCTTCCGCGAGTTCTCATTTTTCAAATGTCAACAGATATACACTTGATGATTATCTGATACCGTGAGCATCAGATAACCAATTCTTCTATCTCTGTTACCGTTTCCTGAGAATGTATATACGTATAATTGATCATCATCACTGTCAAAACTTAAATCACTTCATAAAGCACATGATAAGAAGTAAATTTAAACGGTAGAAACAAAAATTGGACACTGAATAATTATTACTTCGAATAAGGTGAGGAAAAAGAAGTATATAATAACAAGTTTCTTGGCCAACATGAAAGAGATGATAAAAGAGAAAGTCAATACAAGAGTTAAATTAAAGTCTGTTTTTGAGTAACATCCACTCATTTTTACTAAAATATTCTTTATATGTCAAGTTCTACGGCTAAGACCATACATATATTTACACAGGAGCAAAGCAAAAGATACTTAATGGAGTTCAATATATACTAGCAGAGTATTTAGAATTAGTAAAATCACCAAAAGCATAAAAATAATAACCTATCATTACGGATTTTCCCAATCAAAACTAAATTTCATCAGAGGATTTCGAATAAAAAATCAATTACACAAAACATTATCCAATGTAAAATTTTCATAACCATATGAAAATGGATGTCATGGCAACTCATTTTGTTCAACGCTTGGCTACTTAACGGGCAACCCGGGTTCAAGATCCTGTGCATTCTACGGACACCTCAAGGTAGAGCCCAAACCGTGTGACATTTTGGCTAGCAGACATACTACGGGAGCTCTAACCTCACCGACTGTACTTAGGTTTGAAGACTGGTTTTTAAATGGCAAAAGAGGGAAGGGTATACCTCAGCGTTCAGTTTCTTTTTTAGATTAATTACAAATAAATATTATGGAGACAGGTTAAAATAAAGACGAGGGTTGAGGAAACATCATTCCAAGACGAAATGTCACATTCGCCGCATTCGCCAATCCACAAAAAATATTTGCGCAAAACAAAAAAAAACGCACGCGCTTCAATCAGGCGACATTTAACGCGGACGGGCACCAGCGGAGGGTGAAAACTGAATGCCGTAATTGGATCAATCGTCGTCGCCCTTCGTCGTTTTCGTTCCTAGGGAGACCGCTCGCCACAACCATCAGAGAACGAGGGGAGATACGGGAGCGGAAACCATTTGAAAAGAGACGGGAGCCACAGTAACGCGGGTTTTAGGACGCGCACTCCCGCTGGGGGGGGGGGGGGCGAACGGCCCCTCCCCTCCCTCCACTCAACAGACGCGAAGTCACTCGAAGCACCGCGGATCGAGGAGCAGCAGCGAGCGCGGGGAGAGGGGGGCGACATGGGTGGAGCCGTGGTGCGGCACAAGCCCCTTCACCTTGAAGGGTAGCGGCGACGGCGAGGTATTAAAAAAAAAAAGATCGCGGAAAATTTTTCTAACCCCAAATTTTTTTAACCTCGCGCACATATTTTTATTCCCCTTCCCCCCTTTCGGTGGTGAGTACTAGGAGGAAGAGCGAGGGTGGGACAAACACACGAGCAGGGATAGGAGGAGAGTCACTGGTCGCTGGATTTTCTTTTGCGCCTTTATCCCTTCTCGTACGTACGATGGAGAGGTGGGGCTGGGTCGTCGGGAACGGGGAAGGACAGAGAGCGAGTAGACGGGTGAAGTGGAAGACTCTTCGGTGGGAGGGGAGGAAGGTGGGGATCGCAAGGCAAGGCAGGACGCGAAAAGAGCCACTCTTGCGAGAAAAGGTTGTAATTAGGGATTACGACGAAATAATTAATGGCGTCGTGGATGAAAACGCGAGGTTGGGAGTTTGGGGGGCGGGGCAGGCGTTTAAAATTTGTCGCGAAACG
>WURS02012441.1:0-12306 GCA_011762765.2 Rhinocypha anisoptera | reverse complement strand
CTTGGTATCATTTAATGCTCGGGTTGTGACTCGGCAGGCCATCACATCCGTTCGACGGTTTCTTCGACGCAGACGAGTTATTCCTGCGACGCACACCCCGTTATCACGCCGTTGGCATGCAGGTTACTGCTACCTTTCTGTTCCGAAAGTAATGTCTCCTCCCCCCCCCCTCTTTCACTCCATTTGGCAGAGAAATTCGCGGAAACAATTTCTCAGGGACACGTTCAAGAGAGCGATCCTCGGTGGTTTGATTCATGAGCAGGGGAGAAATTCCATCTTCCGACCTCCTTATTACGAAAATGTCCGAGACTTTTTTTTTCCCGCCCGCTCATGGCGGTACCTCACGCTTCCCTTGCGAAGGAATTAAAATACGTACTTCTGTTACATGGTACGATTTTCACCGCCGATGCGTTTCGTATAGTCCTTGGGGGTGGAGATTTGCGTCGTCAGAGACGCTATCACTCAGGAGTAAGTCATTGGTAGGAAATATATGCTTCGCAAATGTTTGATTGTTACAGAAGTAAAATCGTTTGAACAAACCGAGTAAAATTCTGAAAAACTCATCCAGAAATGGTGATGAAATCATCCAAAACAAATAAATTCCTAATTATCTTAAATCCAAAACCGAATGGAACGCGCCCATTTTGTGCATAATGTGGGTATGTTAAGAATCAATAAATGCTTTCGCACTTTCCATATTTTTCAATTCAATTCAACACCTAAGTTTTCGCGTCACGTCAAAGAAGCTAGGTGTTTATGTGCCAATAATCATCACGTAATCATGTTGCCTAGTTTTCGTCAGAAGTTAAATAGTAGTTTTTCCTCCATTTTAAAAATAAAAGTAACGTCATTCTTCCTAAATGGTTCCTTTCCACGTTAAAGTAGTTATTTGACATTAAAAAATTCCTCAGTTAGAGAAAATGAAGTTATTTCCCATATCCGCACTCAAACCACATTGAAATAAATTAATTTAGGGAAAATGATCTTCAGAATAAATGTGAATAATTGCATGAACCAATTGTATAAACAAATTTTCTCACGATAATACGCTATTTAAAATATTTATAAAAATAATTTTATTTTTTAGGCGGAATTTAGTGTGCGGTTAATTTTTTGAGGCTGCAAGCGTAAAAAAGCTTTCCGTTATTTTCATTTGATATGTTGACATTAGGATGTATTGATTTTCTGTCAAAGTGATCTTTTTTTTGATGACCTAGTGGCTTTACTGATCCCCGTGTTTATCTCGAATTTCGCAACCTGAGTGTGATAACTCATGATTTGACTCACGTGTAATATGGGTTCATATTTACAGGTGACTCAATATATAAGTAATGGACTGAGTTACATGTTTTGAAAACATTATTTATTATTTTATTTAGTTAGTTTAGGAGTTATTTTTAGTGCACCATTAAAACTACCCTTACCTTTCCTATCTACTATTTACGAAGAACTAAATAGACTACTATGAAATCTTAAGCGGACCTAAATACAAGCACTGCCATTGTCCAAGGATGTTTATTTTAATTGTTTATTTTATGGCACGTCAACAGCAGTGGTTATTAGTGCCATTACCTGTTCAGATGAAATTCTCAACAGATTTTAGGCCTTTTCTATTGGGACGTGAATGCGGAGATACATTAAGTTCCAATTCTTATTAGCTGTATATATCAATTATATTTATATATATTTATTTAAATTCCTTTAACGTGGAGTCACCACTAATTCATATTAATGTCAAAATTTGATTTTACCAGCGGCTATGATATCTTTCGTGGGAATCCTATGCTCACCTAGCGTTGAATTCTCTTTCACTAGCTTTCGTGTAAGTTGTAGTTTAACTACAGGTATAAAAAAAATTAACTAACTATGGTGCGATAATAGTAATTATAATTTTATCAAGTCATTCTGCGTAAGACGTAAATCTGCATGTTACTTTTCATTATCAAGAGATTTAAGGGAAAACGGTATACGATAATGAGTAAAGCCATTATACAGCAGGATTTATATTTCTTGCAGAATTAATCTCTCGGAGTGGAAAATTTTTTCTCACTAGTATATATTTCTTAGTTTAATTGTGTATTTTATGGCACATTTATGTACTATATAAAAATTATATGATACATAACTGTATTATATAATTTATATTTATATAATATATATTAATTAAAAATTCTATTCCTTGAAATCATCAATAGACACCTTTGTTTCATGATATACCGATGACTTAGATTTACGCGATGATCACTACTGACACAAATGTTGACTTCGCTCTCGAAGCACTCACTGCTCTATAATAAATCATTTGTAATCTCATAGCATATATTTGTTCCCTTCGTATGACACTGATAAACTATGAAGTTATGCACTCCAAATTTCAAATAAAGACCACTCTGGTCCCTTATCGCCACCATTAATGGCTTAGCGAAGATTAGAGAGGAACGAGTGTTGTGGACAGAAGGCATTGTCTCGATTGCTTTTTTCTCTTTCGCAGTAAGTATTGTACGCTGTGCGAGGATAGGAATAACGGCGAGAGTTCATCTATAAATTTATGTACATCTCGTTTTCCACTATTCATCTGCGAAGAGAAGCGATTAATACGCTACCTTGTCATTCCTAGACTGAAGCAATACAAATGGGTTTTACCATTTCTCCAGCTTAACAGTAACACTTAAATTAGGATATTTCACGTGGCAAAGCTGATCCTAATGGTCAATCATAATTCCTCTGAAGGATAGTAAATTAATTGGTGCTATATTTGGTTAGTACATTATTCATTGTGTAGATATTTAGTATTAGTTAGCGTTTGAGAAGTTAAACACACTATCTCTGACCGAACTGCGATTATTTTTGCCGGTATGGACAGGAGTGTGATAGAAAGAATCTAAGTTGGAAATCAATGACAAGCCCTAGTTGATGGTGTTAATCTACTTATATTACGATACGGTTTCAGGCCTACTTATATTACACTGAAGAGTCCAAGAGGACGCAGGTTTAGCGATGGTAGGTATACCACAAGGAGTTCCAAATAACAGTTAGCCATTCACCGTCACAATATGACGCAACCCTTGGTGTGATAGTGCAATCAGTGACTAAAACCTGGTCACACTACTGTGCATTAGCTTTTAATCTTGTGTTACATCAAACAAATAATAATATAAATATATAATCAAACAAATAATTACATCCAACCTAAATAATAAGTTTATTTCGGATGATAGGTTATGTTAAATCCCGTATGTTTATTTATCCTGTAAATCGGGAAACTTCTGGGTCTAATCGTATAATTTAAGATGGACGGGTGCAGAAATATTCGTTAGTTAACTCCTTGGAAGTGATGAAATAAGCCGGAATTCCACGCTCTGTATTATAAAAGCTGATATGTTCCCGACCTGAAGCCTTATCCCAATCCGTTTCTCCACACAGCATCCGATTCACATTACACCCGATGTTAATTTTTTTGTGTGCAAATATCATCGTTGTGAGACAACGGTAAAATGTATAGGAGAAAAGAAGAGCAGTTGAAATTGATGCAGTTAATACCTCCAATGAGGTGGTCGAAATCACGAATGCAGAGATATTACAACATGTAAATATTGACCGATTCATTAGTTTTTCGATAAGTTTATGCAGTTCACTGCTGAATCAGTCGCTAGAACATTATCTTTCCATTCGGTGGTTGCATACTCACAATATTAACATTTATATCAAGCATAGGGACAAAATAGAAAGCACATAAGGCTCGCCCATTTTTTTTTAAAATAACACCCATGATACTTCTCCATAGACCGGTATGAGATGGGACGTATAAAAACGGTTGCAAGAAGTACAAACAAAGGCAGGAAGATGTGTGCAGAAGTAGATAGGATTTAAAATTAGGGTAAGATATGTATTCAACATGCACAGAGAAAAAGACAGCTAGACGAAACTGTTGGGTATTCTAAAATGAGTGCATGCAAAATATGAGGAAAAGGAGTAGGATTTGCATTATACATAGACTTTTTAATGATGCTTCAGAAGAGATTGACATGAAATGGATTAGAAAAACCTGATTTAAAAAAAAAATATTATCACAGTTTCAAATAAATACGCGAAAATACGTTTCAAATAAGAACGCGAAAAACAAGTAAAAAGGTTATTAGAGAAGCGGTGGAAATTGCAAAACATCCGAACAACTTTAATTGTGGGTACGGATGCATGCTAACTGTGACGTGGAAAAGAGCGATTCGATGAGGAACATCCTTTCATGACATTCGAGGAAATCCTGACTCTCCCGCTCCGTCCAATCAGAGCATTCTAAGAAAGAAAACAATCAAGTAAATAGCGACCGAATCATGTTGTTTGATCTTCCATTATCGCTTCGACCTGAAGACGCCTCCAGGATAGGAGGAGAAATCGGTTGTCCTTAAAAACAACATTAACGCGACAAAAATAACCCGAATGCAGGATGAAAAATTCATTAGAAAGATGTCGCGGAAGCCTAAAGAGTATTTTCAAATAAAGAGATTTTAATTTTTTTAACGGAAATATTGATCGAAACCAGTTACCAGGAAAGATAATCGAGTCTATTTCAACGCATTTAAAGAACCTTAATAACGGCTAAAAAGACAGCCACTGACCAATAGAATATATGATAGACTTTAAAAATGAACTGTGTACTATTGAGTGTACTGATAGTTCTAGTATAAGTCTCTTAAATTTGTGTGATAGCCTTTACAAATGAACTGTGTACTATTTAGTGTACTGATAGTTCTAGTATAAGTATCTTAAATTTGCACATTTGTTACATATTACACGCATGGTTTTTAATTTTTAACGAGGGTATACTCTGATAAATCTTATGGCGTACTGTGCCACCTGAATTTCATATGGACTTGAGCTTTAATAAATCAAGTCTTTTGCAAATGCAAGACACAGTTCACGAAGGAGAAATATAATGCAATATAGAGAAATTCTCGACTCTCTTTTCTTCTGTAAATCAATACTCTCAGAATTTCCACGGGGGGGAAAGTTATCGTGGGGGATGCGATTCCGACCACCAAGCTTTGAAAGTCTTGGAAATGAATGCGTCAGGATGATTAAAGTGAGTGTGTGTCACGGTCCATTAGCCCGTAACAACGGGGTTCAAATCGTCGTTGAATATAGTTCTTCGAAATAATAATGTCAATGCTCTTGTAGGCGAGTAGGGGGACAATGGGATACCGCTATCTCACGTCAAAAAAAAGCAAGGAAACGACGCCCGTCGTCGGCGGTCTGTCTGGAGTGCATTATTTTTTCATTCGCATTGGAATGATACGTAATTCTCAAGATCCGGGAACCTTTGTGCGCGCATGTGGGTGTGTGTGTGTGTGTGCGTCAACGGACAATTCCGACATCTCAAACTCGCAACAGCACAATTTTAACTTACTCCGGATATTTAGGTATTTCGTAGATTTCATCAATATTTACCGTTACACAATACATAACCTGAATTAGGAATAAGAAATCGCATTCCGCTCTACTGTGTGAAACTCCTTTATGATGCACAGGACAAAAACAATATCGGACACTGATGCATATGGCAAAAAAAACCTGTCGTTAAAAAATGGTTTACGGCAAAAAAAAGCCTCTGTCATTTTATGAATTTTAAAAGGTTTATTTATCCTGTGTGTATTATGGATTATGAAAATTAATTTCCTTCATCACATCCCGGGTGATTTATTTCCGTTTCCCTTGCAGTCATTTGCCAAATGCATTTTTGAAGACCGTTGTCCCTGTCCTAACGACATAATCAGCTAAGACAAATTTTTTGACAGTGTCGTCTCTGTACAAGTTGAAGTAAACGAGTACGAAGGCAGGAAGTGAATCCCAGCCAGGCGAATTTTAAGTCTCCACATAAGGCATGGATGTGTATGTTTAGTCCTCGTTACAAGTCGTCATACTGTGCCACCACAACTGGTCGCTTAGTGTGAGGGCAACTGAAAAATAAAATATAGAAAGCAGAATGTTTATTGATTGTAATTATGTACTCGTAAACCCGCTATGTTTTTATTTGTGCAAATTGAGAGGGCCCTTCGGAAACGTGCCTCTGGATCATTATATAGATAAACTTTATAGAGTCAGGCGAGATGTGGTGGAAACGATCCATAACCTAAGACATAGGTTAAAAAAATTTGCAATTTCCACTTTTAAAAACTTTTTCTTTATTCCGACATGTTTCGGTGCACTACACAATTATCAAGGTCTTGATAATGGTGTGGTGCACCGAAATATGTCGGAATAAAGAGAGAGTTTTTTAAAGTGGAAATTTCAAATTTTTTTAAACCTATTTCTTATATTATAGAATAGGTACTTGAAATCAAAATGAAGCGGCCTTGGTCCAGGTCCCCATTTCCATGGCGTACCACACCTCTGAGCGAAAAAATGTCATCGTTTCTCCTTCCCCCGTGTAGAGGGAAACTTGACATCCCGCGTAATGTGCATATCCGATGCTAGCAAGGGAACGCGGCGTCAACTATCTGGTTTGTGTCACACGGAGGTCCCCCTCTTTTGCAGCGTCCAACATTCGCCTCCCAAACCCCTTTCTCGGACGTGGGCCTGCGACAGTGCCCCACCTCCCCCACGGGCGGGATTTTGCTGTCGGCGGGAGTGTTGGGTAGATTTGAAACGCGGATTAGCGGTCCTGTCTTTAATCGCGGGACGATCGCCACCTAGCCTTTCCCGCCGCTCGACTCAACTCGTGGGCGGACCGCCCTCCATGGGAAGGAAGGAGCGGGAGGATTTGCGTGCGGACGTGTACGAACGCAGGCGAGTGGAAGGAGGCATAACCCATGTAGTTTGCGTGATATGCGGGAGTTCCCCTGCTGAGGAAGGGTCAGAGGTTTAGGTTTAGAGAGATCTCGTGTGGCAGAAAATGAGCCGACGTATTATTTTGTGCGTGTGTGTATATATATATATATTTTTTTTTTTTAAATAAAAAGGGACCCTTTCCGATGCTCTCTCTCCATCAACAAGACCCTTTTCAAAGCACGGGCGAGGTGGAGTGAAGGAAGTGGGAAAGAAAATAAAAAGAGGAAGTTTCGAATCCATGGAAAAAATGAGGGTCTTATCAGTCCTTCGGTGCGTCTCATGTTTTTAGAACCCGTTCAGCCCGTCCGCGTCCACCTGGGAGTTACGATGGAAAAACTGCCAAAATACGTCCACGACGTCGCTACGAAAAAAGTCCCACGTCTTTGGTGCAAAGCGTGGATGATCGCTTTTCCCTTGAAAAAAAAAAATGCGAGGATTTCGCGATAATTCTCGGTTTAAAAAGGGAGTTTTCTAGTAAACATTGTATGTATCAATACAATCTTGAAATACTATGATATTGTGGCGAAGTTATTATGATTTTTCAGTAATAGACGTATTCCACCAACTGAATCGTCAGGTAAATTGGGTTGTTTCAGGTTAGTATCACTCTGCGTTTTATATAGTACCATTTAGTTTTTCCTCATAGACTTCATTATATACGACCTAGGTTTTAACCTAAAAATCTATCACAAAGTGATGTAAAGAAGACATGCTTTGGAATACTTGGAGTTAGAATTAAATTTGAAAAAGTGCCTGGCGATGAACTCTTGGAGGAAGTCCACTACACCCGAAAACTTTTACAGTGTTTAGGAAACAAATTTAACTAACGTTGAGTGTACGAAATATTTAAGTGTTTCAATAACGAAAGATCTGTCGTGGGGTAGATTTGGGAGATTTGTGGATTGGCAAACAAAAAGCTAGGATTCGCAAGAATGGTACTAGGGAAATGTAATGAGCCGGTAAAGGAGCGCAGTTACTCTTCATTAGTCAGGACTCAACTCGAATACGCGTCGAGTGTGTGGGACCTTCACATGAGGCAGGACTGGTTTAGGAAGTTAGATCGAGTTGAACAGCTAGATTTGTGAAATGTTGTTACAACCAACGTAGCAGTGCAATATTCTTATTGCAGAAATTAGGTTGGGAACCACTCGTCGATCGTATGTTGAAGTACAGCTTAAATTTAAGCAGATATCAGGAAGATCACCTCAACGAAGAAGTCAAAAATATATTACTTGCCCCGAAATACTGCGGTAGATCAGGTGACGAACATAAACTTAGAGAGATAGACTGTCGAACAGAAAGATATAAAATGTGATTTTTTCCACGAACAATTAGAGACCAAAATAAATATGAGCACAAGCACGAAGATAATAGTTAGGGTAACTAATGTATATAATCTTTCATGTTGTTTTAATATAAATGTTAATTGATTTTGTTCTCGCATGGCATGCATTTTCTTTTGTCATCGAAATATTTGCATCCAAGTAGTTTCTTTGCATGTGTATTATATCTAATGCATTGGAATGTGGGCATGAGGGAATGCATGCCTGATGATGGCTCACTCACCCCCTGCCACACGTCCTTGCGGCGGCTTACAGGGTATTTCGTAAACGTAGACGCGTATATTATGAACTAAATCGATGGCTTAGTGATAAATCTAATATGGAAAAACAAATTGTTTTTATCCTAATGCAATCATGCAATGTATGAAGGTAATCTGCACGTGCTGTCATCTTGTCGAGCGAAAAGTTCATTTATATTTTAGTAAACCATGTTCCGAACGTAACTTTATCATTGTTAACTATTACGTTATAATGTTCCAGGGTTGAGGTTTAGTAAGTTTGTATTAGCAATGAGCGATAACCCTAATGAATATCCCTTTCGATATTTACTTAATTGTTTTTTTTTGATATAACGAGGACTTCGGGGTATTCAATCGGTCCACTACAAAGGTACATTTTGTAGTTAATAAAGGAACTCAATCGAGTAAAAAAATTTCATCGTGTGGTTAGATGTCGTTTCCATTCTAGCACCTCAAAGCGTGTATTTTCCCTTTTGTGCGCTGTAATATATATCACAAACTCACGCTCTATTCTCATGATTTCCAAAGATTGAATTTGGATAGGCGAATTGATTCCCCATCCCGATTAATCTTCCCGCAGCGTATGCTTCGAAAGTTCCGAATTGTCCTTGCTAAAGGATAATTTTCATCTCTGTGCATCAAGAGTGCTTTTGAAAGTGCGGTTACGTCATTCGTTTGGATGAGAGTAATTTTGCCTCGAGGACGGTGCAGCCTCACTGTGCTCCAAATTTCATTTGTCAACGGATACGAATACGAAGTTAATCCCAAAAGTCATCCTTTTCGTGGAATGGCGAGATATTGATCATTAGGAAGCAATCTTAAAGACTACCGACGACGTGTCGATTCTTTCGAAAGAATTACCCCCGTGCTCATTATGTAAATAATCTAAAGTCGAACTTCTGGAACTATGCGAATGCAGTTATGAAAAACAAATAGAATGAAATAACAGTTTTAGAGCCGACGTTTTCTCGAAATTACTTTTTTTTCATATGAAAGCGTACAATTATGTTTTCTTTTTTTTGTCTACGCCGCGCGAATCTCCTCATATGCTGGCGAATTTCTTTATGAAACATAACGCTACAGGTAATAATTTGCTCCTTATGGCGCTAGTCAGTTATTTGTTTGCTTACAGAAAACAAGGATACAACTTGTAGTAGTAGTATTTTTGTTTAAAGGATGCTTTGACAACTGTGGTCATTTCGCACCTCTTCAAGTGGTTGAAAAAATCCATATGAATAAATACGACACCGTTGCCCTGGGCGGGATTCGAACCCGTGACCTTTGGGTTAGCCGGCGAGCAGGCTAACCCGGTCGGCTAATACAACGTGTGCCATCACAAGATATGTGAATAACAATCTAATGGAAAATATCTTAATTAACCTAGACGACCATCAGTACAAGTAACAAACATATTGTAAGATTTGGAAATCAATCTTGAAATTATCTAGTAGAATAGAAAATATATTTTTATGACGTGCCGGAACCGTGGAGTTCTTTGTCACCGTCATGTTATCACTACTGTAAAGTACATACAGTACGGAGAATCATATAAACTTATTCAACTAACGCCGTTGCCTCTTCCCCAATAAAAGTATTAATTACCTAAATTACAGGAGTTCTAACAGGTCCTGCTCCACACCCTTGTGTCAGCTTTCAGGCCGTATGTATATAGGTGTGGATGTGCAGCCGTAGCGGTTGATTAAGAGACATCTTTTTTGCCGGGGGCCGTTTTGGTGCTTTTGGGAACTCGTGTGACAGTATCCGTCCGCGTGAGTTCCGTAGAGCCGTATTATCGGTCAAAGTAGTGATTTATTAAAATGCGCGTTGTCAATGAAATCGCAGTGATATTCGGTGCCGGAACCATTCTATTTCACGCAGAAGGGCTAAAAAAAACGCCTTTCCCTCCTCTGCCGACTTATATGAGGTGTCCCTGGGGATTTACAGATGTGGATTTGGAAAATGGGAGGGGGAGGGGGGGAATCGATTTTGTTTGTAAATGCGAAAGAGCGTGATGCTTGGAATTCTGAGTTGGCGTTGAGCCGAGTGAAAAGTGGAGCGTTTTGTGGCCTTTGCCTTGGGTTCAAAAAATACCAGGGAAAAATGACCCTGGTTGAGAAATATGATAAAAAAGACCAATTTTCCAGGTACTCTTCATTAAATCACCTAAAGGACTATTGAAGCATTATTAACTCTATTTATCTCTCTCTCTTCTTTTGAGCACATCTTTCAAATTAGAAATAACGTTCATGGTAATACCTATACGTATGAATCTTACTAAATGACGTTTAATACAACCACTACATTTTGGCTCTCGTTATCATGTTTTTACTATATCATAATTCTAATTAGTTCGCTGTGAGGAATCATTTGATGCCCACAATTCTGAATATGCGACAACGTGCATTGAGTGTCATATGTTGGCACTCCTGTCTAGTAATTATGGAATCCGGGTCCGTATTCTGATCATGTCCGATTATTCACCAATCCCAACCTACCCTATTTATGGTACCTTACCATCAACATTTCGTACATTGTTTATTTGCCCTATTAAGTGATACTATGCGAAAATGAAATATGATTACGTCCGATAATATTATTAATGAAGTTTCACGCTAATTACATTATTTAACTTCGCAACGAGAACCTTGGCATGAAATGAGAAGGTATCATAAGATGATTCTTATATGGATTTCAATGAAAAGAATAGCTCAAATTGGACGGCATATGTTATTACGTGTGAAATTCAATAAATTTTTAGGTGTGAGTGGTAGTTTACGGAGGCGCTTACCATTTATGTGCAGAACTAGATTTTTTTTTCCAAAAAGATTTTTAAAAATGACAATTGCAATTAATCTGAGAGTCAGTTGAGGCATTGAGTTTGTGGAGTTCTATCATATTCAGGGGATATTGTAAAAAAACTTAGTAGTTCCGTAGTATGTAGCTTAGCCAACTAGGCTCACTAATACATTAGCGTCATCAGGAATAATATTATTCCTGATTAGGCTAATAAATTAGTGAAACGTGTTGAATAAACTCTATACTTTGGAACCGCTAAGTTTTTATTCCATCTCCTCAGTCGCAATTAAATTCCACAATAGCCACTTTAGATATACAAAGTTTAACCAATATGTGTGTATTAAGTAATAAACATTTTGCCTCACCGGAGTCTATTGACACGACAGAGAAATATATATTTGAAGCACGGGAATCTGAACCTCGAAATTTTTTAAATTATTATTTGGCTTAACGATTAATCCTACTTAAATATCACATGAACGGATTTAAATAAAAGCTAACCAATTCTTATGGCACAGTAAATAAATTACGACCAAGCATGTAGCCGACTCTTGTTTTCACACTAATGTCTCCCTATTTACATAACCCATCAGACTTAAGGTTTGAACGTTATACGGGAAAAATCGTAAGGCAATAGTATAAGCGAACTGGACATGAGAATTTGCATTGGCACTCATTGCCTCAAACACTTCACAGTTCATTTTGGGCGGATGACATAAAATGACGACGGTTCCTGTTCAAGCCGGCCTCTGTGTGAGTGGGGGCGAAATTGATAACTGAAATCATTTGTCCCCTCCGAGTAACCAACTGGCAACAAAACATGGGTCAAATAGAACTCAAAAGGCGCCGAAATTCCGCTTTCAATTAAAAGCGCGAATCAATTATGTTCGCCGCTCCATTTCCTCTCAGATGCGACGGGAGCTACTCGCCCTCACGCCGAGCTGCCGTCGCAGGGAGATCCCCCGCAGACCGCGGCTAGGTGCTTCTCGTTTATCGCACGGGTCTTTGGGGGGGGGGTGGGGGGTGTCAAGGAGACCTTCGGAACGAGTTGACAAATGTTTAACTTAAATTTCGGAAAATATACAAATTTTGATTTCCTAAAA
>WURS02012430.1:0-12306 GCA_011762765.2 Rhinocypha anisoptera | reverse complement strand
TGTATTGCGACGAAACCCGGGTCGTATAGAAAATATATTTTATGTGGAATTTCAAAGTTTGTGTCTCATTTAATCATAGTATATAGCAGTTAATCTTTCTCAATCAATCATAAATTGCGAAAATATTGCTTCTGTCATTAGATATTTCAGTTAGACTTTTTACATTGGCAAAATAATTAATTTTGGATGTATCTCAGCATCCAAAAGGTAAATTATATTCTTGTTTACCATTGGCTGCATAGAATGTGGTTTTCTTATTCATGATTCTCCTCTGACTGACAAGGTGACTTTTAAAATGACATGTTTTAAGAGAAAAAAGTTTTAATTATAAACTTACTTTTCAAAATTAAAGTTTAGCCCCATAATTTACAACCAATAGTATTCCAAACAAGACTCTAGCCTGGCAGTTGTGTTGTAGTTTTGGCATCATCAACCTCAAGGGCATAAGTGGAGGGATGCAAGGATGGGCAGTTAGATGGAGGGTGGGGGTGGAGTGGAGTGTTTTAAGGTGGGAGAAACATCATGGTGACTCAATCATATTTTAAAAGTGAGAATGTCAAAATCTTATTGGATGAATGAAAGTTAGAGATTTAAAGGATGGACATATATGTCCATACTTACTATAGTCTATAAGATTAATCTCAACAATATGACATATATCATTCTTTAATTGATGACAGGCCAACCCTAGTCAAAAGCTCTTTCAAATCAAATAATCGTCCTTTGCCATGCCTTTTGTGTAAATTACAGCTGAACTGCAATCATATAACTAACAACTTAGTGGTAAATGCCTAATAAATTAATTCGATGATTTCTTTTTCAAACTTCAAATAGCTGATGTCACAAGATGTGATTTGATCCACATGATGACTTTAAATGGCCATTAAATGGAAAGTTTCAGTAAGGAATATCTAAAATTTATTTCTTTAAATGACTTTCACAATTTAACTGTATTTCCTAATTATGTGAATACTACTGAATTGTCTTAAATTACTTTAACATTCTGTATAACATTTAAAAATTTCAACACTTGCATTGCTAGAAAATTCAGCAGCACTCCAGCATGTTCTTGAAAATAAAATATGAAATACTAGTAATAAAAATATGGAATATCATGTGGAATCACAGGTGATGTAATCATTAATTGGGGTGAGATAGTTAGAATGTTCATTTGCATAGAGCAAAAAGATTTTTTTGGGGAGATAAATTTGAAATAGACTACAAAAATCACAAAAATACCAAGTCTGTGATATAAATGCTCCTCTAAAAATAAATACTGGTATTAATTTGTGCAAACCATCCCTTTTATAAGCTCACAAAAATTTATAGGTTTCACTTACTATTCTTAATTACCATACTATGCCTTCTACCATTAATAATTAAATACATATGGGGTTTTGCTGTGGAATTTGATCATAGATCACCAGTCTCAGAAGGATGGAATAAACACTACTGTTTTGCATTTCAATAGTAAAGACCATAGTAAAAATCTTTCAGAATTCATAAGGGATTTGAAGATTTCAATCTTTTTAACACTGGAAATTGTCTTAGAGTGCTGTGACTCCATGTATACCTGAATATTTTTAAATGTATGCTAGAATGGTCCCAAAGTTAAGCCCCAAGAAGTTATACTAACTTTCTGATGCTCACTCAATTCATAGTAAAAAATATACCCAGCCATAGGCACAGCAAGCCAATACTATGCCACTTGGTGAAGACACTCCATTCCATTATTGATATAGATGTAACTCAAGATAGGTGTAATAAAGAGAGGCTATTGGTGAACTCAAGCAAGAATGAAATGCGTATCCAAATAAATTTGTTCACAGGAACTGTCATTTACTACCTCTGATACCAATAGAATGTCCCAATGGCACATCTATCAGTTCAAGTACGAGTACCTATAAAGACTCCAAACCTGTGCATTATCTTGTTTCGGTAGAATGTCCATTATTATGTCCAATATTATGAATTAGAAATCATACTGATATCTTTGTTTTTGTGAAGTATTATTATTTTAGACAATTCAGGAATAAAATTTTGTTTAAAGGGTAAAATACCTCATAAGTTATTTTTCTTGAAGACTTGTCCCGCTAAATTGTAACTTAATTGCTTTTAAACATTCCTACCCTACCAAAATCCCTTTTCTGTTACTACCCCTACATTACTTACCAAACATTTTACCTTCCATTATAATCCAATAAAATATATAAGAACCATTTCGATCAAGTTTTTAATGAAACATATTTTGATTAATTGGTCAGTCAAGATAGTAATAAGCAGTGTATAGTATTTCAGTAGTAGTATGAGCTAAAAGTACAAATTATAACAAAAATGAAAGGAATTAACAAATCAAAATGTTGTGTCCCAGTTTGGGAAATATGATGCGAGAGCCATCACTTTAAAAATCATGACATTAAAATCCCAATTAAAAGAAAAATATTTTCCACTATTCCCATACCCTACTATTTATATTAAATATTCTTCAAAATACTTATTATTTCATAAATATATTATAATAGAATTAATAAGTTTTTCGTGTGTGTGTGACCAATGTTAAGGACCCATCAGACCCTAAAGCATACACAACAATAACTTCTCTCAGAATTGGGAAAAAACTTTGAAAGAGTAATAAAAACGAAAATTTAAGAAAAGATTCCAGTCAACCATTTGTGCAACAAGAACCAGTTTGGGTTCAAACAAGGATCTTCAACAATTATGGTAGTAAACTAACTGAAAAATGAATTAGAACTAACTAAAGCAAAATGCAAAATTGTCATCTTCGTGGACTTTGCTGCAGCATTTGACTCTGTGTGGTGGCCAGCGTACATAGAAGAAATGAAAGATCTTGGAATACCCACACAAATTTTTTTTCTAATAAGGAATAATTTTAAGGACAGGAAAACAAAGCTGAAGATTAAAAACCTTGACATCATAAAGGACAACAAAAGGAGTGCCACAAGGACCAATTCCTGGACCTTTAATCTAGAATATTATAAGAAAACCAACTACCAGAAAACTGCAAATGGACAGCATATGCAGATGATTTGGTAATCCTCATCCTTGGAAAAAACAGAATTGAGCTAAAGGATAAAGCAAACTAGTGAACCAAAATCCACAAAAATTGGATTAATGATGTAAAAATACAGATCTCATGCAATAAGACAGTTTATGTATATTTTTGAAAAAAAATCCAAAGGTATCCCTGCATCAAAATTTATGGACAGTACCTAAAAAGAGTTAAGCACTTTAAGTAGCTTGGAATCTGCTTCGATGAACGCCTCGCATTCCAAGAACATGCTAACTACAATACAGCAAAAGTTAAAAAGATCTACAACAACTTGTGAAGATATTGCAGAAAAAACTTCTCAGTCAATGCACACAACTTAGTAACCGTTTATTGTTCAGTGGCTCAACAAATTACATCATATGGAATTGAAATTTGGGGGGGAAAACTAGGATGTGAAAGAATTAAGTGAAAACTATTTGAACTTCAAAGATGTTGTATGTTAGCAATAACAGGCTGTTACAGATCAGTATCAACAGACGCACTAAATGTAATAAGCTGAATTCCATCAACAAATTTTGAACTTAAGAAAATATCAGCCAAAAAGAACTTTAAAAGGAACAAAGAAGCTAACTTTGGAATAACAAACCTGGACCCTAGTCAGACATGGAAGAAGAGTGAAGCAACACTGGATAAAATTATAATAAAACTCTGGCAAGAAAATTGGACAGAAATAGAAAAGGGAAGAACAACATTCAAATTCCTGCTTAAAGTACAAATCAGGAAACCCTAAAAAATCAAAGTGAAATAATGGAAATAGTAACGGAATGGTCACCGAAGATTCAAGAAATACCTAAAGAATATAGGAAATGAAAACGACAGAAATTGCGACTGTGGCAATGGGGAAGATACCTCAGAGCACAGACTTCTAGACTGCAAAAAATATGAAAAGGAAAGAATTTCCCTTAAAGAACTAATGAAGGAAGAAAATATCAATATAGAAAAGATCGGAGAGTTGCTATAGAAACATAGTATACAGACAGAAGATATACTAGTTGCAATAGTACATGATACGCGGGTATACCACAAAGAAGAAGTAACAATCCTGAAAGAAACAATAAATTAGAAAAAATGGGATATAAAAATTGTAAAGCTAGAAAAGAAGAGGCAAATGAATAGGACTATAAAACATAAACAAGACTGAAGACTCACAAGGAATAAAATTACATCTGTAAAGTAAGAAAGAAGAATATAACTCATTGTCAATCTCAAAAACTCCGAATGTGTAATTAAAAGTATCTATCAATGTAATGTCATGAACAAAAGATCAAATTGTATTGAATATCAAAGTATATGTAATAATGTAAACCAAATAAGAAATGTAAAATTGAAAATTTCAAAAGAATACGGGGTTAAATAAAAGAACCACGACCTATTACGAAAGAAGTAATTAAGGTATTCCCAATCGCTCCTCAAGCAATGGGGCAAAAAGGAGAGAGAATTGGAACGAGACTGAAACTCAGACTTTGCATCTGATACTGTTCCAATTCTCTCTCTCCTATATATATGTGGCAAAGGCAATCCTATGGATCCTCAAATAATGTTGGATAATAGGTCAAATGAATACATAAGTGAAGAATAGTTTGAATTTAGTTAAGAAGATATAAAAATGATGCAGTGGTAGATTACATTAGATTAGAGCAATTATATTTTATCATGTTTAATGGTATAGAGAAGCCATTCAACAGAGAAAAGAGGGAAAATTAATTGATGTGTGTAGCCTAAAGTCATAAGTTACTCATTAGATTACTATACATGGATCAGACAGCAAAAGTATGTTTAACAGGGGTGTAATCTAGACAGCAAGTGTTCTGCAGGGGAGTAAGGCGGAACTCTGTAATCCCCCTTGCTTTTCAATATATGTATGCATAAAGGCAATGGGAAGAAAGGCATGAGAGGGGCTGTAGGTAGACGAGAAAGTCAGTGGAAAATAAATTAATTCAGCAAGATTTACAGATGACCACGTATTCGTCAATCTATCCTCCAAAGTAGTCCAATTTAAAATGAAAACATAATAAGTACAGTGTGGGGCTTACAAAATGAAATAAATCACAGGTATCGAAAGTAGAACGATTCTTGAAGGATAGACTAACCCAAACCCAAGTATGACATCAATAACTAGAGTGGGTAGATGCCTCAAGTAATTTTGATAGTACGTACATATTTTGTAGGAAAATGGCCATTGTAGTGAAAAAATTATAGAATGGAATCCAATAAATAAACATGATGCTCTTGAAACCTTTGTGGATTTTGAGAAGGGGGGGAAAGGGGGGGGGAACTAATGGAAAGGGTGTTAGACATGTCATTCAAAACTTGTGCCTATCTCAAACTATACAAGTGATCATAGTATATGGAGAATTGAGTCAGTGTATGCCAGGAAGTAAACATCTGATATTTCCCTTTTTTTCACTTATACTCAGAGAATATAGCAATATAGGTATGGAAAATTCTTGAATTTGAGCTCAAAATGAGTGGGAATTTAATTAGGTCAGTATGATTTGCTGATGGCCAATTTTTAGTTAGTAACAGAGTTCTTTCTCATTACAATAGAGGACCAGTGTGAGAGGCATGGAATGAAAATAACCAAATGAAAGTGTTCACATGAATTGGAGACCACCTTGGCTCCTCTGCAAAAACACCAGGCTTATCCACCCAATCCCGGTTTGAAGAACACAGTTGGGTAACAGGCAATACCTTTGTGTAACAAAGGTGTCGATCTAGAGGCAAAAGAGGGACTGTGAAAGCAACTCACAGCAGTAACTCATCAAACACTGTCGGGGGAGCCGGGATAACGCCAAGCACTGGGGGGTAACAGGTAGCTGCCCACCTTGTGCAGGTCCCATTGCATAGTGGTTTGGACTCTCAGTGGCTGTCAGTCACTCTTATGTAGTAGATCTCCACTGGGCTCACCCCCTTCTCACTTGTGGGAGGAGCCCTAGCCAGGGGTTCCCCTTTTACCACATGATAAGTTTGTGCTTCTGAATGGTCTGGGGGACCCTGACTTGGCAAGTACTAGGGGAGTTCTCTGTTCACATGAATGCGCCAGTTGGAAAATTAAATGTATTAAATATGTTACATCACAGTGCTAGAATGTAAAGATGAGTGTGGTTTAAAACTGTTTTAGAGGTTTGGCTGACCAGTAAAACCTTTTATTTGTGTTTTAAACGAGTCTTTAGATCACGTAACAGATATTATATTTTAATTTGCTAAAGTCAATAACTGTGTGACCCTATCTGTGTAACTTGTCGATGACCAATGAACTTTAAGTCAAATAAATTTTATTATCATTAATACTAACATCAGCTTTTTTATTCAAGGCCCTTGGTTTAAATCGTAGGGAATGAACAATATAGTGTCCAACTAAATTCTAAGTGGAAATACATCCATGCTAAACTAAGAATTTTTTATTTTTATTTGTCTGAAATTCCAAGTGTTGTGATTTTTACAATTAAGGATATTGGTAGAAGAACATAAAAGAGCCTTCTTTTGTCTAGCAAAATTTACTCTCCATCTCATCTTCATTCTAAACAAATCTTCTCATTGAATGAAGAGTAAGAAAAACTAAAGTTGTGTCATACACTTCCTTTATGGATCAGGTTTCACCATAAATTATTCATAAATGAAAACTGATAAATATAAAACTAAAAATAAACCTTTAAATTAAAACCTAATAACAGAAAAACCTTGACAAAGGCCATGAATGCCTATTTACCTAGAATCTGTCCTCCATTCTGACTTTCATTTGGATAAGAGGCTTAATAGTTGGTAAGGACGTATCACTTGACTTGGTGGAATAAATGAGCTGAATTTTCTCAACTTATTTTCCAGGGAAAAACCACCTCTTACATATTACTGTCATCATATTAAACAAATTTTAGTTCAACCGACCTATTTTCAATGTTGTCGTTATTAAAATTAATAATTATACAGTGAAATATACAGATAATAGGTATGTTGTTGTTATGCATTTTGATATTTACATCTGATAGTCAGGGGGACAGCCTCAAAATATGTTGGAAAAGAAAATGCCCACATACTCTAAGAGCACAAATATTTCATCTACACCTAATTAGGGAATTAAAATCATTGAGCAATATGAATGGAAGGTAGGTGTGGCTTTCATTTTCACAAAGCTCAAGAGCACTGCAAGAGAAGGTGAGTAAATAAAAAAAGTACAAATTGTGGCATATTCCATGGAAGTGACCCAAAAAACCACAATAGTATTCAACTTCATTCTGCAAAGTGAAGGTAGAACTCCCCAAGTACTAAGCCCAACTTTGGAATTCAAACATCAGGAAAGAGAGGTGGCCAGTTCCTTTCTCTGTGCTGCCTACCGTCTCCCAGGAAGATCTGGCACCTGGAAAATCACTCAGCTTAGGTTCTAACTGGAGGTCTCCAGAGGCTAACCTGAACTCAGAGCTCCCATTCAGAATGCCAAGAACTCTATACACTGTGTTAGCATGACCCCTTGAAGAGTTCCATCTCTCCGCAGAGAGTAAAACAAAGTTTGGCAGTAATTCATCAGGGAAAGAACCATGTATGTATGAACCTTCAACAGGCTTAGGATAAAATTGCCCAACATGTTTAATGTAATGATGTAAACCAACAAAGGTAACAAAGAACTGATAACAATTGTTGGATCAATATTTAAATAAAGGGGAAAGGAATTACACCTGATAGCATTAATAACCATAGTGTTATGAAGGAAATACAAAAAGATCATGAATATAGATCATTTGAATAATGGAATGCTATTGTTAGCAATAATACTATACCCAGTGAATATATATTACATATAATTGCTAGGTCAACACTAGTAGTAGATATTACTTAAACATTCTCCATACATATCTTAATTGAGATAAGGGAGAATTCAGCACTCTTAATTAGTTAGAATTTGGATCTATCTTTATGTAATAATGATAACAGAAACTCATGCGTAAAGGCACCATACAATTATATTACAAAAGAGATACAGAAATAATTATTAAAAATGATTTTTAAAAGTGTTACATAGACTGCAAAAATGTTATCAGCTGGAATTTGACATTAACTCAACCCTGATTTCAAGAAGTACAAAACATAAACCAATTTCCATTTATAAATTCAGTCTTATTAATGCACACATTTTAAAGGATTGAATAATTGCTTTAGAAAGGAAATGAGTGTCAAACTAATATCTTTCTTAATGTCTTAACTTAATCATTTTTTACAAACTAAATAAACGCAAAATATAAAACTGTTTTTAACATTTTGATGATTAAAGCATAACTATTAAAACTTAGCAAACCAGGGGCATTTCTTTAGAGGGAGATGTGATAAAATTGTTATGAATTTGAATTAATGTAGTTATTAATGAAACAAAAATTTATTTTATGATAACTCAGTTATGTGATATTCCTCAGCTAAAAAATTAACCCATTTCAAAAACAAAAGAGAAAAAAAAATAAAATGAACAAAATAACAGGCTGTGAGCAATGTAAAACATTACTATAGAAATAAATAGGTGGCTTAATGAACAACAATCAACTTATTAATGAGAAAAACACTGGATAAATTATATCAAACTTGCCTCTATCAAATATCTCTTTCTTCTTCATGTGAAAACATAAAACATAGATCATTTTGCACTTTAACTTCTTCTTATGAATATAACAATGATTTCCCACCTCAAGCTTGGAATTGTAAAACCATTGGTAGCACCTCTGAAAATGTAGTATAACAATCATGGTTATAGTGAAAGAAACACATGCAAGAGACAGGAGGAGGTTTTGAAGATGGTAAACATATAAAATATCAGAATGTCGATAGAGTTATGAGGTGAGATCTGTATATTCATAAAATTTGTTAGCCAGGCAGTTTGAATTCCATTAAATAAATTTTTAGCTCTTACAGCCACAGTTAATCCATTTTTTCCAAAACTACCATTAATAATCACATTAAAATCATTGTAAAATGGTATTCCTTCACGCTTAATGGTGAACACAGATACATTAATTTCATTTTAAAAATGAAATACACAGTCGGTCCCACAGAAAAGGTGACTGATTTTATATTCGTAGAACCACGATTTCCATCAGTGTTTTGATGCAGGAATTAAGTAGTGTTGTGTTTCGACTACCTTCTGTTTTAAAAAGAACAGTGCTGGCATTACAGACTGCTTGCAGTAAAAAAAATGTAATGTTTGACCCTCTGTCATGAAAAGAGCAATAGAGCAACGTGCGAACATTACGTTTTGTTTCAATGTGGGTAAGAGTGCCACAGAAACTTTTGAAATGATACAACGTGTTTATGGTAGTGAAGCAATGAGTCTTAAAAATGTTTTTAAATGGCATGCAAGATTTCATGATGGAAAAAGAGCATTGAAGACGATCCACATCATTGTCCACTGCATCATTTCATCAGCAACAGTTCGAGTCGAAGAAAATGTTCAAAAAGTGGCTAAAATTCTTCGAAATGATCGTTGTGCATCTACCAGGTTAATTGAGGAGCTCACTGGAATTCCTAAAGCAACTGTGCATCGCATAGTGACTGGAAATCTGGGAAAAAAGAAGATCTGTTGTTGCTTTGTGCCCCACTCACTCATGGAGGATCAAAAGCATTGCAGAGTGGAACACTGCAGACACATGAAACGATCAGCCTATGAAGGCCCAAACTTCCTGTCATACATCATAACAGGCGATGAAACATGGTTTTTTCGATGTGAGCCACTTACAAAGGGCCAGATCTTAGAATGGAAGGGTCCAGAACCTCCGAATCCGAAAAAAGTGCGAATGCAGAAAAGTCGTATCAAGACACTGCTCACAGTTTTCTTTGATTCCAAGGGAATTATCCATAAAGAATTTGCTCCAAGGTCAAATGTTGAAAGCACATTACTACTTGGGTGTCCTAACTCGTTTATGGGCGAGGTTTGTTCGGGTGAGACCTGAATACTGCAACCAAGGAACTTGGTGTTTGTTGAACAACAATGATCCAGTGAACAAAAGCAAGATTGTTTGTCAAATCTTGGCTGAAAAAGGTATTGTTGCACTTGACCGTCCTCCTTATTCGCCGGTTTTATCTCCGTACGACTTTTGGATATTTCCCAAACTGAAAGTGGCCATGAAAGGACGGCATGTCGACACAATTTACGATATCCAGAAGGCTACGACAACGATTCTGCAGGCAATTCCAATTGTTGACTGCAAGAATTGTTTTGAACAATTTTTCCAAAGCTTCCAGTTATACATTGACTCACAAGGAAACTATTTTGAATAAAAAAAGCATGTATACTACGAACAACCAACTTCTTTTATTTTATTTCACATCAGTCACCTTTTCTGTGGGACCGACCGTGTATGGCACAAAATGTTTAGAACATTATGAAACAATGAATTAGACTTAAATTGTTAATTATTACTTATCAAGCAGCATAAACTTATTCCTGGATGAATTCCAGGGGTACATTATCTGTGATAACAGGGATACTTGAAATTTACCATTTTTAATGTCATGTTTCTTAAAGAACCCACACATATTAGCATAAAAGTACAGATACATAATTCTAACACTTCGCTCACACATATTCTAACACTGCACCAAATACAAAATTAAATGGGAATCACCTAAGAATATTAAGAATACTTGAAGGAGTTATTAGAGAATAGAAACTTGTTATCTAGATCAAAAAATATACATTCACAACAGCTGTTAAGAATCTTGTTTCAATATCAATATTTTTATTTGAGATTATGTAAATAATTACTGTGAAATTTCACACATCAGGATAGATGGACCAGTTTATTTCCTTGCGACACCTGTGGTTTACCATTAATATATTGTGTCCAGAAAATAGTCCAGCTTGGGTTTTAATTAGAGATGTCCCAAGGCATCACTGGGCCTTGAAACTCACCCCATTCAGTAGCCTAAACTATGAAACTAGAAAGAGTAACTCAACACTCAGCTCTGTAGTCCAGCATTCTAACCTTAAGCTTTGAAGCTTAAGGTTAGGATGCTGGACTAAGGTTTAAACCCTTTCACACCACCAATACTTTCCTGTCATATACACCAGCATTATTTTATTAACGATATTGTCATCAAATAAAGTAAAATGAAATGCAGTTTTATCAAAAAGGTATTTATTAATTCAACCTTTTTGTATGGAAATGGCTTGAGTCTGGTATTCACCCTCGGTGAAGGGAAAACCCATACAAAAAACCTTCAAAGATCACCACTAGGACATGATTGCCATAAAAAAGGTGCATGAAAAAATCACCAGTTCATTGACATTCCCACAAAAAAATTGAACATAAAAATCAAATACAAAGCTTCAAAAATGAGTGTGTAGGATTATAGTTGTGTTGAACTGATTTCAGGTTTGGCAAAACTTACATTACTGCCTCCCCCCTCCCTCCCCTCCTTAACATTGCCCATCTCAACGCTAGCAACCTCTCGAAGAATTTCTTTTGGCCACTAAATACACACACACACACAAAATTCAAATTTCATTCACACAATACCACCACCATTCATACAGGTTAGTTAATACCAATACTATTAATTAATAAGAGCAAATACTAGAAGGGAAATGGAGGATAAGGCACAGGCTTGCTTGGAGAAAGTGGAAGGGTGGGCAAGGAAGTGCAAATTAAAACTGTCAACAACAAAGACTGAATATGTGGTATTTGGAAATAAACTCATCAGAAATCCCAGTATCAAAATTTATGGTAAACAAATTTTTAAAAACAATGCCTTTAAATACCTAGGTATTTACGTAGACGAAAAGCTCTCTTTCCAACCCCATGTAAACTATGTTACTGCTAAGACAAACAAAATCTTTCATTCAGTGAGGAGGTACTGCCGGACCCAATATGGCAATAGGTTAAGTACCAATTATATAATGGAGTGGTGAAGCCAATCATAACCTATGGCAGCATTATCTGGGGAAGTAGGGCAGTCCATATTAGGATCAAAAGAAAAACCTTAAGGAAGCTCAAAGAAAGTCTTTAATTCCTGTGATGCACTGCTACTCCACTGTGAGCACTGATGCCCTGGCGATCATTGCTATGGAACCACCCCTCAAGTACATTGTAATGGAGAAGAAAGCCAGGGATGAATTTAAAAAACAAAAAAAAACTAAGCCAAACAGATTACATGGGGATAAGACTCTCTTCAGAAGATTGTCCAAGAATAAGTATCCTGAAAAGAAAACTGAGGGAAATTACAGAAAGAAGATGGGATGAGGAATGGAACACTTCTGA
>WURS02012400.1:0-12307 GCA_011762765.2 Rhinocypha anisoptera | reverse complement strand
GCGTGTCTTCGTCCGCTTCGCTGTTCCCTATCATTCTTCCAGATTTTCCCCGTTTCATTTTTTTCATCATCGCGTGACATTACTCGCACCCGTGCGTGATCTCCGCGCAAGACGCCCACCGGCCGCGTGATCCGGCGGACGAAATCACGGGAGACGGTTTTCCTTCACCAGATTTGCGAAACGTTATGCGGCGGACTTTCTTCCGTTTGCTATTGTTATGCCCTCTGGATAATCCGAGACGATTAAAGCGCCTCGGATCTCCAGGACGACGGGGAAGTTGATAAACCCTGGTCAAGTGGATAACTATTTAAATGTGGAACCCAGTTGAATTAAAATTTTCCACGATGTGATCCACGGCCCCCTCTGTCGGCCGAAATCGACTAAAATGCGGAGAGCGGAAGATAGAGGCGGGAATATTGGCCTTGCGTAAGGAGGCGAAATTTTCACAAACGGCCACCCGCCAGCCAGCCACCGGCCACGCGATGCCAATCAGATCCAAGTGCCCGCCGGGTGAATTGCGGCGACTCAAAACCAGATGCTGCGGAGGACCCTTGAGCGGCTCGGAAGTTTCTGAGAAACTTGAAGTTGTGGCGAGATGTCCACCCACGGAGAACGTAACTTCTGATTGCAACTGTCCACCCGCATTAATTTAAATGGAAATGAGTAACAAGTGTAGGTGCCTCGTATCGCGTATGGAAGTTTTGATAACTTTGTTCCGCATAAACAACAAGAGGAAGCCTACCCCACGGCGTGAAATGAATGGCGGACGAAATAAAGACTTCACTGATTACTTAAAAAATCTAAATTAAAGGAATAAATGGAGAATTTTATTTCGTTAACATTATATATTCACTCAGTTCTTACCTCTTAGCATAAGTACTCTCGGAGAGAAAAGACACCCGCGGTTTTGTCAAATGTTTTCATAGAATTATTATTATCGTTAGCTTTCGTGTTACGTGAATGACGAGAACGTATCTCAGCATCCGTAATCTACGTAAAGATTTGTAACAGACGCTTTTGTAGTAACGTATCAGAAAATCAAAGTGTGCAGGTAAATGGGTGAACTGAAGACAGGACCAAGGAAAAACACGAAGAGAAGAATAATGATGCCTTCGAAGTGAAAGTGACATCTTATGTGTTCGTGAAATTGTTTTATTTTCTGGAATTGATGACGTACTTCACGCCCACAGCAGTCGACGCAAGCTAAATACAATGTAGAGTAATGGAAAAATATTTCAAATATATTGAAAAAAAAAGATTTTCTAGATATGGTGAGCTTGAAAGATAAGCTGATGACAAAATTTCGATGGACGAGAAATATAAAGGTAGATGGTATATATCTCTATTTCTCGCAGTAAGTGAGTAATATACACATTCAATGATAGACAATTCGTAAAGTAAGAACAGTGAGTGGAAGATGCTATTAATTGAAAGATTAAATCTATGGTATGGTGAGTGTTAAGTAAAAATTGTACCGTATGAGTGAGGTATAAAATCTAACTAATGAAGGGGGTATTGTGATACAAGAGGTCGTTGAAATACTAAATAATATTATGAAACTAAACTTTCAAGATTCAGAGTGATTTGAGGATAATCCTCTTGAAAGGTAGATATACATAAAAACTAATAGACACAAATACACTCTTATGTGAATTACGATATCTTTTTGATTTGTAGCAATTTTGAGTCAGCTGATTTCCAATGGAATTCAGTGTTCCAAGATTATCATAACGGATAAAAAAAGCTGCGTACATTGAATGTATAGTTTTTATGGGATGAATGATGACACCACTTTACTCTGATACCTGAAAACATTCATTTAAGTTACCTCTAATACCTCTTAATGAAAAATTTCAATAATTTTTAAAGGAAATTCTCTGTTTAAGGCAGTGTTGTTCATGGTATAATCATCACATGAATATAATATACGTCATTCGATCATATTAAACGGAAATAATTTTAAAAAACTGGCTTAACATCCCTCACGGAAAATTCATTTGGACATTCCTAGAAATTCCAAACAAAAATGTCAATGTTCATGTCAATACATACACCTCTATAATACATTCCTATGAATTCCTTGGAACTGAAACGAAAATGAGGAATTAGAAGGAAGGAAGAAATGAAAAATGTGTACACTCTAAGGAAATCACATTCAAAGGAAATAAATTGTTGGCAGATGACGATAGAACGACGACTATGGACGACCCACAGAACGCCATAGAACGCTCTGTAGCATTCCATGTAACTAAAGCTTACATTTATAACACGTTGAGTCACGCCTGTAATCTTCCTTGCCACGTGGGCGAAATGATACCATTGTGATTTTTCAAGTGGTTAGTGGTTCGGTTACTGTAAAAAGAATAAATGACACTCTCTACAATAAACGGAAAATGTGTGGAAAATGATCAAGCACAGACATGTGCTTATTTTCGCGGCTTTGTAACACGAAAACGAAGTACTGTGCATTTCTGTACGAGAAAACTTTCATCCGGATGTACGGATGCTGAAAATTTTGTAAATGACAATGCTTACTAAGTCTGTTGGCCGTGGAAAATGTTATGCGTAATATTTATTTGTGCCAGGACTGTAGATATCCTTTCCCAAGATGTTTATTTTTGCCATTCACGTAGTATTATTCAAAAGATTGTCTGTGAAATTCAATTCTGAAAGGTTATATGTCAATTACCTTAGTCTATTTCCATAGAATTCCATAGGAAAGGACTCCAAGGAACTCTATGAAAAGGACCACATGGAATTCCACTGAAAAAAGACCATTGGCCAAAAGTTCATGGTATTTCCTAGGAGATATTTTGTACGAAACATTTTGTAAATTACCAATTTCACCATGCCTAATCTCACTTAGATGTCAAGTTAGAAGTGCTAAGCACTTATATAAGTGTGCTATTAAAAGAGTTCAACCCAGAGATTCCGTTAGTCCTAGGACCTATTTACTGACACATGAGATCAGTAAGTCAGTGTTAAATCCGTGGGTTCTATCGCGACTGTCAATTGTGGGTGTTTTGTCATAATACGAGACCAAAATCAACGCCGAGAGAGAAAAAAAATCAGGTTTTGAAGGAGGAATAAACACTTCTACATGAAATCAGTAAATAATTCAAAGCAGTTATCTATTTGGTATGGATATTTATTTGAAATACTCAGTACCTATAAGGTATACTGCGTGCCCTTCTTGGAGAATAAGATTGGAACCTCTTGTTAAGTAGAATAGACGGAAGCAAAATGAGTTAGTAAATTTATCATCCTATCGATAATTATTCGATTTATTTAATTTTTTCTGAGGTAATCTCCATGAGTGTTGTTCACGCATTACGTTTAAGCTATTAACTTTTCATCATATCTGCCCTGTTTGTCTGTTGTAATATTCGTTGATGGGCAATTCAAACCTCAAAAATTTGGGTACTACATGGACCAGTAAGGCATATGAAGACGAAACCACCAAAGTTCTGTTTTCGGCGATCTGGTCTGTAAAATCCACTCAAGAAATATCCTGAGCTGATGAAAATTCAATCCGATACCATCCTACATCAGTCGGAGGGACCAACCCCGCGGTCGACACAGGTGAGACCAGAAATGGCGAGACGCCGCGAGATTGACGAGGCAAATATATATATATATATTCATGTTGCCGTCAGGTGGATCGGAAATCCCGACATCCGAAAGTAAGGGTGTGTGTTTTCGAGGGGGAACGATGTCAGGGAAGGGAAAAGAAAGTGCTCGCGAGAAACGGTCCCCGTCGTCTCCTCCTTTCCAAAATGCTAATCAAGGGTCATCTCTCTAGCGCGCCGTGTAATTCCCGCTGGTCAACCTCTCAATCTCATCTCAGAGAGTATTTTTTTTTTCTAGAAGACTTTTGGTTCCCTAGCGCCCATTACACTGACGTCCCGTCGCTCGTTTCAGCCAATATTTTTTTTAAGTTTTTCTGCGTGGGGGGGGAGGTACCTCTTCTCAAAATGTTTTCTCTTATTTATGTTTAATGTTTTTTTTTTTGGTCCAGCCATGGAACGCTTAACCATCAGAACCTGCGCGCGCGTAATACTTATCGTGAAAAAAAAGCAGATAAATTACGAAACAAAAGAGCGGCGGTATGTATTTTTTTTTTTTTTGAAAATTCGCATTAGCGCCAATTTTCCTGTCGCCCGGCGAGAGGGGACATAAATTAATGCGGCCAAGGCGCTGGGATCGTGTGCTCGTCGAAGAAAGAACTTCGAGCGGCTCTTCGTGAAAGCGTGTCCGACGGCGAGTCTCTCCCCGTCTGTGTGTCTCGTAGCAGCCGCCACGCGCCTCCCTTCCCCCTTGCAAATCGCCCGAAAAAAAAGAATGCTCCTTTCGTCGTTGTCACCCACGAACGGAAAAGTTGTAGCGCGTGCTCGCTTGGCAAAAAAACTTCGAACCTCGTTCGCGGGTGTGTGACTTGACTAAAGTCAAGAGGCACTTCAACTCGATTTCTCGAAAGTCGGTCGACCCAAACGGCAAAAAAAAAGGGCCACAGGTGAGAATAGAATGTCTCTCCTTAGCCCGAAGCAAAAAGGGTTAAGAGTCAGGCGGGGGTGAATGAGTGAACTCTGACGTGACGGGCTTAGGTCTTGCGGAGAGAACACTGCTCCCTACCAACAATGCCCGTGACACGATCCGAAACATCAATTGAGTTGTGCTCGTTCGGGTGATATGTTCGTGAGTGGTGGTCATTGCCGGCCCGCGAAGTAAATGATACCCGTGAGATGATGGCGTTTATCGGAAAAAAATCCAGATGCAGTGTGAGTACTGAAAATGTCTCATGGGTATACCATTATAAATCTCTATCAGTTGCCGTCGACCGGGTTAGCCTGGTTGGTGGGTATCATCATGCTCGCCGGCTAACCCAAAGGTCGAGGGTTCGAGTCCGGCCCAGGGCACGGGTGTTACGCTTGTCCAGATGGGTTTTTTGCTATGATTTGAAGAGGTGCGAAATGACTATAGATGCACCCTTATGGACTCAATTACTACATCTGTGTCAGCTGCCGAGTTTCCCAAGTTGGTGAAGGGTCACAATGGTGGCTAAGGTTTCTGAGTGAAAAACCTGGCGAATTTTCTAGATACGAACTCAAAATAATTTCAAGAACCCTCTATCACCATTTAAAATAAATATGTATAAAAATAGGCTAAACTTCAACACATATATCATATTTTTTCTCCTTATAGATTGTTCGCACATATATGCGTATTAAACAAATTTAGAATTTCACAATTTTATGTGAAATTAATATGAGAAAATGTTTGGAAACATAACATAATAAGAGGTGACGTACAATCAATTGATTGGGGCATCGTGATGGCTGCAAACGATTTTGGGTCGGGAATGAGCAGAGTTTCTTTCCGCCAAAATGTTGCTCAATTTATGGTAAACTCCAAGATTCTACTATTTGAGAAATTAAAAAAATACATTTTGTGACCTTCCATCGAAGGTTAAATGCAGTAGGTAAGAGGTAAATTATTAACGACGATGCTAAAGGGCGCTGAATAAAAATAGCTTCCGTACAAAAAAGGTGTTCAATCATGAGTGGGAAAGTGGGCGAGAAAACTCTCCTCCCGAATATCATTCACTTTGACATCAACATCATCATCGTCATTAGCGCTCCAATTCGATGAATTCAACCATCCACACTTCCCTATCCAATACAAATGTTTCCCCTTGGCAGTTCTTCTTTCCTATATCCCTTTTCATTTTACGTTTGTACATACGTATATGCCCCTTGGCCTATTATTATTGGGCTTTCCATTTTATATTACTCTTATCGTTTACCTGTAAATTATTAATTCTTCTACACTCACTGTAACTCTACTAAAATTAATTAAATTAATATGTATTACAAAAGTTATTATTTACAGTATAATATAAAAATTCCGTTGTTGTGAGTTTTCATTTATTCGTATTATACAAATAGTAAACATAGACACCGGAATTTAATAAGGAGATAGAAAATTTGACGTAGGACGCAAAGACGCCATGCGGGCTGATTCATTACATTTACCAACCCCGGTTTTGTAGATAACTACTTGTAAATTGGAATGATATTGGTTCTATCTATACTTTGTTTCAGGCGTGAATCATTTCGATCGTACCTGTGACGGTGAATGCGATCGCTCTTTATCGTAGCCACAATCGCAACCTATCATTTGCACGGAACACGAAGCCAAAGGGATGCGTAATTGATATCGAAGAAAGAAACACGGGATTGAGTGATTATTCGCGTGACCTGCTGACTCCTCCCTTCTGACGACCTGCTTTTTTTGTGACATAATGAGACCCTTTGAAACACGTATTGCAGTCATTTTTTTTAAACGGAGAACAAAGAGATACATCAGATCGTCCGATCTATATTTCCCACGGGACATCTCTGCTAGACTACTGGTAAATTATTGATCGATTTTTTCTGCTAATAAGTTCTTTTCATTAGCCAAGTAACTCATGGCGCACATCCTCCAGCTACTTCCATTGTTGTCCTCCATTGGTACAATGTGACGAATCCTTTCCCGGCGCGAGGTGATTCGATCATTGAAACCATCATTTACGCCACCATGGAAATGATGATTGAAAATGAACGAAGGTGTAAAATTTGGTGAAATTGGGTGTTTTGAAAACAAATGATGGAACAGAATATTCATCGTCTCAGACGATAAATATATAATTATGATAGACGAAAAATATTGGCTTACCTAAACGATTGAAAACAAGAGTGTAATTTGGAAAAAAAACATCAAGGAGCCGCATTTAAATTTCTAAAATTATCATCCCAATTTGAAGAGGATATTGAGAAAAATGTAAGTCACAAGATACAGGTGTAGATCAAGAGGAATCACTGAATATGGAGGCGCAGAGTATGTATTAGAGGAAGTAAAATGTTCACACTGGGCAGTAGAGCTGTGGAATGATGATTGTAATTTCTATTGATAAGGATTTTTCATTACATAAGTCTGCTACACAGGTAAAACAAGTAAGACTGGAAAATGCCGGAAAACGACTTTAATTTCTCGTACCTCTTCCAATATTATCCCGGAATATTTTACAATACTCTCCTTCCTATTTTTCCGATTATTTAAACTATGAATATTAGTTCCGCATACAGCATTCAGAGATATTTTGGTCGGTTCTATTTAATATAATTTGTGACATCCCCGATCCTTTCTGTAATATGTGATTTATTTTTATGGAAAGAAAGTGCTTTGTGACAGCAACTTAAAACAAAAGTAATTAAACAGACTTCAATTCCTAAAAAAATCGGCTATAAAAACTATAATATTATTTAAATATTAAACTTTAACAATACTTAAATATTAACATTACTAAAATATTATACTGCTTCTTGTATCATTCCATAAGGATCTACGATTAACCCATTCGTAACAACAAAATGATTGCTCTGAAATTTCCGTAGCTTAGGTAAGCAGTTTCTTTAGGTTTCCACCGCAATCGTAAATTTTCTCGGACAAATGTTTTGCTGTCGGTCGAGGCAGAGTCTTCAGGTTGAAGCAAAGAAGCTCCTTGAAACGACAGCAAAAACGCATGCTACGTAAGACACAAATTTAGTTGTTTTAGGGACTTTTAGTTTGTCGCAGGTTTCAATAAATCTCATTTTCTTTACTGGGTCTAATTTCTGTAATCAATAAACCTAATTTTCCGATTACATAATTTTTCAAGCAAGGACTAATATTTTGCACGCCCATTCAATGATGGAGATACTTTTTTACTTGAATTTGGATAAGATAGGAGTAAAAAATAGGCTACAGTTTTTTTTTCAGGTAACCCCCTAGACATTGTGATTCTTATTGTTTCACGCACGGAATTCACTTTTAGATTGAGTTAAAACATGATATTCAAAGCCTAGATGTAGCGTGCGGGTGTGTATCAATCTACCGGACAAATTCATCGTGCATTCCGCTCGTTAAAATGAAAAAGGAATCACGTTGCCATAACACCGGTCAGGAGGATCATGGCTTCGCATGCAGGCCTCGTCTCTTACCGCCTCCACTCTGGTTACAGATGACCGCAAGCCCTCTGCCGTAACCGAGGTGAAATCCAAAAATATCCTCTCTCGAGACCTATATTAGTTCATCGCCGACGAGAGAAAGTTCACCTCATCGGAAGCTGTGGCATTGGAATTGCACCTCATCATGAAAACATCAGAACCTTCAGTTTCCCCTTTAAAACAGATATTTTCAAAACTTATTCTCTCTAGGGACTAGAAAATTTACTTTCAAATAACTTTCTGCCACAGAATGTAGTTCATGGCGTTACTTCAAGTCTGGTCACCTCTAATACAGGGAAGAGAGGCAATATACAAGGATTGGAATGGAATGATGGAACAGGGATGAAAGTCAAGAGTAACCTTTAAAAATATAATACGACTAGTAATGAGTTTCACACAGAATAGATTTACAAGCGGTGACATGATAGAGGCATTTGCATTCAGACACGATTCATCACTGCGAACGGAGTAAATGACCCTTTTTCCCTTCTACCCAAACCATGCCAACTTTGTCTTTGCAGGAGTTCCATCCGATGACCACTATCAGGCTAAAAATGCTTCAAAAACCACGACTATACATTTTATATACCGTATATTCCTGGCCAATATAGGAATAACTTTTTAAACTGGAAGATTTTATCTGAAATCAACATGTGTTAGATGTGGCGAGTATGATTAATTTTTCCGACGTCTGGAATTGACGTGCAATAAAATTATTTAAATGCCCACAAGTAAAGAATTCTTTCATATTTTATCTTAAGATAAATAGGTGAATAATTTTTAATAAGTTTAGTAATGAAAACAGAGACCTTAACCTTAACCTCTACCTTAGCCTGCAGATTACCCGTCATCATCATCATCAGAAATTAAGGCCAGAAACAACTGCATTTTATTCCTATACATAAACTCTACACGTAAATATATTTTGGTTATTATGTATTTTTCTTTAAAAAATGCGCATATGACAAAAGGCAGCTTGGAAGAATTAGGAAGACTTCAAAAGAAACAACACTAGAAACTTCTACAGAACATTTAGGGAAAACATTAAGGGCTATCATCCAACCGACCTCAGCTTCAAAAGAACAGGGTCTCTTGAAACAAATATAACAGATAATTGCAAAATTCTTCAAATATACTTAGCTAAGCTCTTTAAATGTGAGGAATCCAAAGAAAGATTAACGTCTATAAAAGCCACACGAAATCCCGATTCCAAACCACCCACAATAGAAGAAATAAATGAAATCATAAATTAGAATTATTGAATTCCCGAAGTTGAATGACATAAATATCACAGGGAAGATTCACAAAATTTATTACAGAAATTTGGACCAAAGAAAGCATTCCAAAGGAGTGGAAGTGTGCATTAAACCACCCAATACACAAAAAAGGGGACAAGACATACCCTAACAACCACATTGGTATCTCACTATCATCGGTCACCTACAAAATTCTCTCCAAGGCACTAAGTAATAGAATAAAACCACAGGTAGATCCAGAGATTGGTGAATATCAGGTGGGCTTCAGAAAAGGGAGATCATGCATCAAACAGATCTGGAACTTGAGAACACTCCTGAAGGTCAGACAGAGAAACAATACTGTGATCACATTATTGGGCTTAAAAAGTCATACGACTACGTAAATAGACAGACAGAAACACAGTATATGGAAAAATAGAACAATAACATAAAAAAACCATGCACACAAAATATATAAACATAAAAAGAGTTGAAAATTTCAGGTATTTTGGGGACTATATAAAACTTGGTGGATCAAACAAGGCATCCAACATAGAAAGGACAGAAAATTTTCAGAAAGCATAAACACACACATGGACATAGACAGGAGAAACATATCAAGGCAGGCCAAACTAATTAAAACTATATATATATATATTTAATGATAGTAAATAAGGAAAGAGATAGGAACACACAAAAGGACGAACACACAATGTGGTCAAAAATATATGATGGAAACCAACAAATTTATATGAGAAAAAGTTTTATCCTCAGCCGGGACTCCGGACCTCCTCAATATCTTGTTGAACCTTGTTTTTACCGATTACACCACCGAGGACTGATGATATATATATAAATCATGCACAAAAATACGGAAAAAATATATGTTAAACATAAATTTATATGTATAACAATAAATAAATATATACTTATATTTATTAACCATGCACACAAAATATGGAAACATAAAAAGAGTCGAAAGGTTCAAGTATTTATGGAAATATATACAAATAGGAGGATCAAACAAGGCAGAATAAAGAATATATAAAGGGCAGAAAAACTTTAGAAAGCATCTAAACTCACATGGACACAGCATAACAAGAGAAACATATCAAAGCACTACAACACAATCCTCCTACCAGATGTCCTATACGCATCAGAAACTACCACAATTGTATCATCAGGTATAACAAGAGCAGAAAAAGTTGTACGCGAAATCCTTAGGAAGGTTTTTGGTGCGAAACAGAGAGATGGCATTTGGGTGAAGAGACCAACTAAAGAATTTATAACGAGCAAACAGACAGACTTACAGACATGATTATAAAACGAAGACTCGCTTTCTATGGCCACGTACATGGAATGAACAACAACAGACTCACAAAGAGGATCTTTAATGTTGTAAGTAACTCGATCAAGAAAACCAACGGGCTTCAGGACATAGAACAAGACCTAAAAGAAGTAGGGATCGAAAAAGGGAAATGATAGAAGAAAGAACAAAATTCAGATGCAAAATTATAAACAATACATTTTGAAGTGAACAAAAAAAGAGAACAGGAGCAAAAATGGACAGAACAAAGGGAACAAGAACAAAGTTAAAGGATGAATAGATTTTGGGAAGAAGAAAAGAAAACGAAAATTAAAAAATCGAGTGATGAGATCATCAATTCAAATTCTGTCACTGCCTTTAATGGCATTAATGAAAATATTAATAATCTGTTTCTAAAATCTGACAATATTTTTCCAAAATCTGATCCAAAAAATAAAAAAAAACTAAGCTTTCTGGGCCGGTTGGTCCTATACGAGTCGGGAAATGCGGTACTTGGGTTTTCCTACGATTAGGAGTAAATAATAATAATTTATATCGAAATGAAATTCAAAAGGGATGTGACCCAAGTGTTTGCTTGTGAAAGTAGGGTTCCCGACGTCGACATTTTCATATTATGACCGGGAATAGGTTGAACTGTAGATCAAGCTCAAACATGCATCTTACGAGGTATAGGTGGACGACGAATGGAGACACGGATCTCAAAAGGCAATGATGCTCAGGAGGCGGCGAATTTCAGTCGCGCACAACACGGCGCACATTTGGAAATCGATCCATCTCCTCCCAAGACGACCGAGGATTTTTTTCGGCGGCGTTGTTGTGTAACGCCATAAAACGCCCCACGGAACTTCCGTGTCAATGAGATCCCCCAAAAGATAAATAAATCGGAAAGGCTCGCTTGTTTATTTTCACGAGAAGGAAGCGTCACGGAGCTTTTTCCCAACAAAGGAGAGAGAGAGAGAGAGCTGTTTACACGGGGGGGGGGGTCTCCGGATAAACGCCCCGATCCTCTCTCTGAAGTTCTCCCTGGCGACGACGCTTAAGCCTCTGCGGGTGTGGATTCCACTTTCCTTAATCCACCAAGCCACGAAGTTTTCGGTCAAAGGAGACACAGCTGGAGGAGGATCTCCACCTCCCACCCACGATGCTGACGTTAACGTTCACGAGAAGTGCCATTTTTATCCAATGTTTACTCGAGAGGAAGCCACGTGCGTCGAACGGATTGCGAGTGACAACTCTCGATCCACAGCGATGTGAGGTCGGAAAAACATTCACGGCTGTGGAAAAATAACGCGATTGGAAATACTGCATCGACAGCAGTAGTATTTTATGTACAGGGTGCTTCGACGGCTGTGGTCATTTCGCACCTCTCTTCAAATCATACGAAAAAAACCCCATTTGCACAACCCAACAACCATGCCCTGGGCGGGACTCCGACCCGCAACCTTTGAGTTTGCTGAAGAGCGCATTACCCAACTACAGGCTAAACCCGGTTGGCGGGAATATGCATGAACTGCAGACGACCAATGATACGTGATACGATCATTCTGGTTCGGTGAATACGTGGCGAGACATTTATATTTCCCTCGAGAGCATTGGATATAAATTAATATTGGAACGAGGTGTTAGTGGACTAGTAGTATTTATTGGTACGAAGGTTTTCGCGGCGGCGTCCATGTGCTCTCGGCATTATCGGGTTCTGCGTCCGCGTTTGTTGACTT
>WURS02012389.1:0-12308 GCA_011762765.2 Rhinocypha anisoptera | reverse complement strand
ATCGTCAGGACCTGACGATGTCACCAAGTGAACGAAACCGGTCGTAATAAAGTGTTATTTGTGGAATTGCCAAGTAAAACTGAGGAGTCAAAAATTATAATAATTTCATAGTGGATATACATGAAGTTGCTATATAAAAGAGGAATAATACTAAAACCTCCTTTCAAAAACCCGTGGAAGTGATCGCATATTCATTAACAAATTATTGTGAATTTATCAGTTCTCAAACTTCTTTATAATGGCCAAAAGTACTTATCAGAGTGCTATATTTTCGGAATAAAAATAAATTTGAGCCGCCTTGTTAATCTGCAGACGTTTAAGTGCCCTAACCGACAGGTATTTTCCAGTGAATTAGCTTCCGCCATGTAAAATTGCGGGTGACACCCAACCTCTTTGGAAAGGGAAGCTACAAACGTTTTAGCCGTATGAAGTAGCAGAGGCTAAAAACGATGGAAAAGAAGTAGAATTAAAAAAATATTTTTCTTAACCATTCCACTTGGAGACGACTTTCACTTGTCAATGTCATCACAAGCGAGAGACGGGAACGAATTAAGGTGTTAAGTTGTCAAAGGACGTATGGGACCCTCATAGACTGCCGATGTGTCTCTCCCCTTGGGAAATTGCCGCACAATTTACGGCAGTTGCTGGGGTCAAAATTGAGGTTAACTCCTTCACATTGGCACAATACGAGGTTACAACGAATCTCAAACAAAAGCCAGCCGATGGAAGTCAGTGTCGGAACCTAAAATCCACAAAGTCACACGCAAGGCAGAGAAGAATTACGTAGAATGGCCAATCTCGAGGGAAAACTCTTCCCTAATATATCCTCTCCACACAACACGCTGCGCAGGCTTCATGTCTCCTTCTAAGTCCTCTCCCTCAGAATGGTGACAACAGCACTCCAAAGTGCTGTAACTGCCTCTTCACAATAGCCATTTATATTAATTTAACTGTTCATGATGTTCAAATTGGAAAAGAATGGAAATACCTTCTTTGCAATGGGGCACAGGTACACCCATGACCATTTTCTCAGGACTAGATAGCAACTCTCCTACCGACTCGATCCATGTAATTAAGGAATATTTAATTTAAGTAGCATTAAGTAATTGTACAGGAAGAATATTTAGGAAAAATGCTAAAGAGTCTAAATTATTTTGCCAGAATATATTCCGTTTTTCTTGAACAGAATTAAGAGCACCTAATGATCACAATTACTAAACAAAGAAATTTGTTGTTTGCTATGGTCTGACGTTTGCTCATGCATAGCCAGAGAAAAAAATTATAATTTCATTCAGGAATACGCTTTAAAATGTTTCGTATAAGACACATCTCAGTGGAAAATCGAAGTTTATTGCATTTTATTTATAATGCCCGGGGAATTTGTCTCACCTTTGAATTATTTTTAGGCAATTTCTCCTATTCCATCATTCACCAAAAAACCTATCAAACAAGCACAAGACCAATAAAGAGGGCGTCATCATTACTTACATAGAAAATTATGGTTTAGGGGAAATAATGCTTTAACAATCACAACGTGCTTAATTTAAATAAAAATTAAAGTTTATTTTATCCAGTGAACTTGTTATACAAATTATAAATATTGTCCTTGGACGGTTATGTCATGAATTAGAATTTTAAATCAATTAATTTAAATTATTATTCAGGGATCTAGAAGAAGTGGGATCAACTTCAGACGCCGCCTTCCGTCTAATATATTTTTATAGCAACTGTAAATATTAGCATAACAAAATCCCGCCATTTCCTACATACCTACAAGTGTATTTTTCTCCTCCTATATCGATACTCTACATTGTATTTCATGAGTGAACTCTCTGACTTACGGTACAAGTATTAATTTGTACATTATTAAATTAGTCTCATTACATCGCCGATACCGATTCCAAATACCTGCGTTTATTCCCTTCGATCGATAAGTCTTTTGCAAAGGCAGTTTGCCAATGCAGGAGAAAAAAGAAGATGGTATATGAGGTAGGACCGAAGCTAGGACGCTAGAAAATATCGCACATTTTTTTGGCTTGTGATACTAGGTATGATAAAGTTTCCCTCTTTTCCAAAAAGGAATATTCCCTCCGGATAGTGTTTTTCCTAAATTCCTTTCCTGATTTTCAAGCAGTAGACTTGGAAAGCATGCAGTACATCACCATACACTCAAGGTGAGATTTTCCAAGGTGAGATAAAAATATACTAGTTAAAGTTTCTTTCAATAAACGCCAGACTCGATAATGGGGTATATAATTTCAATAAAGATTTTTAAGCCTATTTGATATACATATGTAATAGCTATGTCTACTTGTAATGATTCACTCCATCGGAGAGAAAATATGGATAACAAATAGCATAAAACAAACCATTTTGCATAAATGCTAGTATAAATAAAATATTTTTTTCAGAATGTTCTTACCTTCCGTTCAATTTCTCCGACTCCATACTAATCATTTCTTTCCTGTAAAAATTACCGAAATTTGTCAGATAATAGCCCACGCAAAACAACAGCAAAGATATTTATGTTCTTAAATGACACATATTTCCATTACATACCGTGGCTCTGACGCAAGACCAGTCCGATATTTGATTTTGCAGCTGTGCAATTCTAAGGTAGTTTGTCCACAGTTCCCTTCCGCTCTCGGAACTCCAAAGACAGGTAGTCTGAAACACAAGAGTGGTTTATGCTCAAAATCCATTATATTCGTGAAGGTTGTCTCATGCGGTGGATTCTACTTGATTCACTATTGACCTCGACTATCGTAAAAAGAAGAACAACAAGTCAGAATAAATTGATGTAACTAAACAGGAGCAAAATGAATTGAATCACAATTATTTGAATAGCTTCAAGAGAGAGAGAATTAAACTCTTAAGCGCATGTTGGTCAAATAACAGCTGAAGGAAGGAATATTGGGGGGGAGATTGAGTGGGATTTTTCACTAGGTTTCAGATCTTAATTAAAAGTGGCATATCCTTGAAACATCCTGTGATCTCCGTCTCTAGTGCCCATCATTATGAAATGGATCCATCTTCAGTCTTCAGACGAAAGTAGAAGCTTCCGGTACGCTATGTAAGAAACACATGACGACGGCCACACTAAACTGCATAATTGCCGCCGTAATCAGTCGCACATCTGCGCCTCAAACGTCCCCTCGCCAGGATAGGAAGTCTCCCTCAAATAAACATACCCCCCGCACCATAGATTATATAAACAAGTGCACCGCTCCGCCACTTCCTTTGCTCACGCCCTTGCTTCTCCAATGGGAGTGTATCGCATGCAACCGCGACTTCTCGATTTTAGGAATTTATTTTCGAGAAACCATCACCAACGCAGTAATCAACCCTAGGGTTTAATTTTTGATAGATGGAGGTGTACGATGCATCGTGGTGATCCAGTGGGTTAGAGTGCTTGGCTGCTGAACTGGGGAACCCGGCTTAAAGAACCGGCAACGACTCCGGACACATCCAGCGAAATCCGAGCAGAGCGATTTTCTGGGTTACAGATGTTCCTGGGAAACCACAGGCCGCGCTGGGAAAGGAGTTGGCCACCCTAACCTGAAGTGTGAATTCTCACACACATTAGGTTAGGGATGTCAACTACGAATAGGAGAGCTCTACCGTCACCTATGAAAACGAACATAGGGATGAAGAATTTGTGGACGGGTGGAAATGACCATGACATATTCTCAAGAGGTATGAAATTCATAAATTCTTGCTGATTTGGGGTCCCTACATACCTTGGTTCTCTGCCCGAGTCACATGAAGTTGTGACCAGGCTGCGTTTTGATAATTTATATGTAATTACCATAGACATCAACAGCTATTTGAACCGTATGTCAGTGGCCGAACGTTTTCCCAATTACGTTAGCACACCTGAACAAAAAAAAATTAACAAAAATACACAAAATAGCATAAAAGATGAATTTTTAATTATTCAAAGAAACCACTAATAGATAGCAAAATATACTTTAGTCCAAGTACTAAAAATGGCTTAACAAATATTTTATCCCAGTTAAAATAAAGGTCGAGAAAAACATCAATACATTTCCACAGTTTTTAAAAGCAAACAAAAACCTTAACAACGAGATATCCCATTTAATGTGGAATTGCTGAACTCTGTTCTCCTTATCCTACATGTTGAATGTATCCCACGCGGTTAGGCCGTAAACTTTCCTATCAAGGCTTTTTGTCGAAGTTGTATAGAGTAGTAAGAAAGAACAACCTTATACAGTGAGTTTCACTATAATTCGATTCTTCCTACCGGTTCAATTAAAGCACATATTACAAAACGTAAAAGTAGAAACTACTTTATCAAATGGTAAATAGCCGTTTTTTACTGATAAATAAAACGCCGGAGAGAGGAGCGATGGCTATGGATCAATAGCAATTATTGAAAGAATAAAACTTTGATCTATGCATGGACGCATAAATGAAAATGACGTGGTATCTTAGAAACATAATAAAATTAATAGCATAGTGCAATATAGAGGTGTCTTGCTGTCTAGAGTTATCGCAGAATAGAGAAGAACTTTATGTTGGCAGCGATAATTAATGCCGCTGGGTGAAGTGGTTTTAAATCTTTTTTCTGAGAATATCTCTCTGTGAACACCACCTAATAAGATTTATGTGATATTTATAGACGCGAAAATTATTCCAGAATAGTTATTCTGCGATAGTCATTTTTAAATAGACTTTAGTAAACATTCGATATTTTACAATTAGCGGCATTAATTCTACTCTAGAAGGCAGTAGGATCTACAATAACTAGTAGTATATTTTATAAGACTTCACTCTTTAAGGCTGCGAGGAGACTTTGACTAGAATCGTATCGTAATATTTATTTCTTTTATTGGCAACATCCCAATAGCAAGTCAGAAAATTGCAACTTTCTAGAAATTATCCGAGCGACCTCAATAACCACTTCGGCATGATAAATATGACACGTAGGACTGAAACAGCCTCATGCGATGGCAAGACAATAGTATAAGTTACAAAATCGTTTCATTCTTTTAATAATGTATTCGGTATAGTTTCGCCTGCCATAACGTAATCACAAACTTGGCACGAGAGTGTATACAGAGGAGACCCCCTCCGGGCTATCGGCTAAGGAAATGCTCGGCACTGACGCTGCCTTTGACAAAAAATCTCGTAGAAGCTCTATAAAGTCTACATATGTAGTAAAAGTATATTAGCTTCAAAATAAGACCCGATAAAATATTAAATATCCGTGAATGGTCGCAACTCTATAACAGCATTATTTTTTCAACGTATTAGATGACAGGAACTAAATTTTCGTCTGACGTGACCGACCTGTTAAATTTTATTAAAGGAGCATAACAGCCACATTAGGGACGCCGCCGCACCTGAATTTTACGGTACTAGTGGGGAGGGAAGAGTCTCCAGTGATCAGCCGTCGCAGTGCATCGGCCGCCACCATCGATTTCATCCAGAGATCAGATGTGATGCCGTGAAGAAATCTATCTGTTCTTTCAGGCAATTGTTCCTCACACGAAATTTCGTGAGTTACTTGAAACAAATTCGACGAAATTCTGATATGAAAGATTAGCGAATCATTTAGTGTGGTCAAACTGATTAAACCATTACTGAATAATATTGTATTCAGTCACACACACGAATGCGAAGTTTCACTCATATGGCCATCCAAGTTTCCATTGTAGCCATTTTATTCGTCTAAGTTTTAAATTTTGTCAAATACCAAACTCCGCGAGACACATCTTAATTGGGAATCGAATTTGTAGCATTTCGCTCCGGGACGAAATCCCAATTTTATTGAAGATTCTTAAAAATCGAAAAGAAATAATTTTGACAGGAGTATAGTTTATTGTAAAATAATTCTTGTCCTTATAGAGCGAAAAGAAAAGTACCAAAAATAATAATCCAGGTGGTGGTACTTATTAAGTGATCATAGATTTTTCTGAGCAGTCTCTCCTGGTAAGTTTAGCAATAACAAGGCATTATAATGTTAATATTGAAATAACACCATAAAGATGTCGTGAACACATTGTTAGCTGAAGCAATTTCATAGACTTAACATCTCTAAAAAAATCATTATGCGATTTCATAATGTTGAGACTAAAATAATCCAACATGAAACATTCTTATGACGTGACCAACAGTGTTTCGCCTCTTTCACTATAAGGATAGTGAGCTTTGATGATGAGGCACTGTTAACCTGAAAACTAGGCGGAAGATTGAAGAACGGTAAAAATATTAGTTGATTTATGCAGAATCCCCAGCAATTACATTCAATTAGATTCAAGGCCAGTCATATAAAATCACTATTTATAAAGAATGAAGATAGCCCTTGCATTATCTGCTCTCAGAAACACGAGATTGCCTCGTTTAACGGGTGCATAATCAAGTGGAGATAATTGGCAATAGGAAAAAAGGAGGAAAGATCAAGGGAAGAAACTCAGGGATCAAAGATGGTCAAATACAAATGAAGTGTACGAAGTTCAGCGGTTTAAAATTCAAATCAACCCACAGCAGGTCGTATTTCCGGCGCTTCAAAAGTACCCGTCAAACGACGGCTCGAACACCTATGAAAAATCTTCGTAGCCCAAGAATCCAACCTCCCCCTTGTATGAAGCCAGTGGGTGTCTTCACAGCCAGCCCGTGGTTCTGAACAAAGGGAATTGATAGAATTACCCGAATGAAGAAGATTCAACATTTCAACAAGGTTATTAAAGACGTTGTATGCTCTGCATCATATCTTTCCTTAGAAGAGTTAAACGAGTAAGTTTCATTACGGTTCGTCGACTCTGAGGAAGATCTTCTGATGGTTCTCGAGGATAGTGGGTCTCATTTTGATGAACGACTGCATTGTTTTCCTCACAAGACACTACAGCCCTATATAAAGAGTTTAATAGACAGAAATCCCTGTGGTTGTGATCTGACGGGACCTTCGCGTAATTCAACGAGTTCAGTCTGTCTCAACGCAATCTCTACCACCAATTTCCTCATATGGGGCTATATTACCTATGCCATTATTTCCTAGCGTCCTAAGGCCTCAGGAATAATTCGATGCAGAGACCTTTTAATTTCCACAATTCACCTGAATCACCACAATCCACCCTTCACCTGAAAACACACCAGCTCGAAAATTTTCTCCGCAAATGTATTACCCGTGCAAGACATCCATAGCCTACTTTAATTGATACCAAAAGCGAAAGTAGACATATCAATGTCGTCAGAATGTATAAAAGGTCACAATGCATCATAGACGTTTTGATTTACTAATAATACTCCACTAGCAGAAAGCAATAACTCGACAAAAGATAAAACACTACGACTCACTCTTTTGATTTTTGACACCAGCTATATGCAAATTAGAAGAGATTTATCCCTATGCCATACACCAGAGCCCACATTTTTCGGTGACATGAAGTCTCTCCTTCAATCCGCTGGTACCGTGTACCCTCTAGGTTTTTGTGAAGAGATATGGAAGAGGCGTCAGAAAATCCCGCCATGGGCTTAAGCGTACACTTTGAGGAATGTTCCAAATGGTCCGTGGTGTTACGTTCCAACCGAAGGACAGTTTGATGCACCAGAAGCACTCTCCACACTAAAACCAATAAGGGATCTCAATATCGAACGCAATACAAATGAAAAATTCCACCATCGATTTGGGGTCCCAACTCGGAAGCTCTTCTTGATGAGCTAGTAGAATGGCCAGCGCAATAATTCACCTAATAACTACATCATTTTCGCGAAGGGATATTTATTCCAATATCACGGGTCTGCACCGAGGGGTTTGGGAGGAGGAGAATAATTTTTTCTAGTACTGAAAGCTCGGAGATTTGGGAATAGGGGGGAGTGCGGAGAAGTTTTCGCTCACCGGTGGTGGTTTCACGGGGACGTTGAAAGGTCGGCCCGCCGGCGTTCACGCACTCCTCCCCGTCGATGGCGACTGTCTCCTTGCGCTCGACGAGTGCCTCCCGCACGTGCAGTCCAAGATCCCAGCGCCTCGAAGGCAACAGCTCAACTCGCTCACCGTGGCACTTTCATTCATTGTGATTCGACTCTGCGGGTACGGAGGAAGCCAAGGAAGTAAGTAAAAAGGGGCGCGGTGGGACATGAAATATGCACGGAAGAGTTGGTGGCACGAAGACCATTCGATGCATCCGTTCGACTTGAAAACTAAACAAACCAATCAGTCCCGTCCCTTCAATTGAACACGACCAATAATTCAATCGCCCAGTGGATAACATAGGATTCCGGGTGGTTGCCCACCGTTAAGAATGTGATATAACACAAAATGAGGGAAATTTTGAAATTACGGTTATTGATTCGGAGACAATATTTCTGTTATAAATTAAAAAAAAGAGACTTTGGGGCTAGAGAAAGAAGATCTCGAGTTGAAATTATTTCGAATTTTACATTGACTTCATACAATGGTTCTTTTTTACATTTGCTTACCACAGCGAGCGACGACCAACTGCAGTCGCTGATCCGCAGACTGGCCCATCCAAACAGGACTAGGCTGTCCTGCCTTACTGATTTCACAATGTTTGCAATCCTAGTCCTCCGCAAAAATCACGGTCCTATTTGGTTTTGTTCCCTTGGCAAAGTAATGATCACAGAATTGATCTCATTACAAGCTTTGATGTTGAGAAATGCGTGCCGAAATTTTCCTTCGCGCGAAAATTAGATCACAAAAAGTCGTTAGAGATACACCGAAAAATCTCTTGAAGATTTTTTTTTTCAAAAAATCGTTGGGAATCGGTAGTTGTGTCTCTCACAGATGGTCAATGAATAGAAATAATCTTTTGACTTTTTTATTTCTATATAATTTTCCTTACGCGTACAGTTAAATTAAGCGCACACTTCTCGGGGAAAAGAAGAACCCGAATATCCTAACTCTTGTGGCTCTATCCGACTTAATTGGAATTCGGAGAGGATATGGGAATTCAGTTTCCCCCCCCGGGGTATAACCCTGGTTTGTCCGACCAGCCGACGCAAGGAAGAGCGAGCGCGAGGAGACTATTCTTCACCGACGTTCACCAGAGGCCAGGCGCGCGATCATTGAATGCCCTTGAAATTTAGGGGCGATTTTATATAGGGGTGGACGAGCGTTCGAGAGCCACGAGGTGTCCCCCACCCCTTTCTGCTCTTCCCGTCACCCCCTCCTCACCTTGCCACGCCCCCATCCGACTAAACGATTCCCCTCCCCGGGATCACACACGGCCAAATGCACACCGAAAGGAATAAGAATGGTGACCACTATGGGGATCCCATACGACTGCTTTGAAGAAAAAAAATAGGAGAGCTCTCATCGCTCCTTTTCTCATCGTCCGCTGACCCCTTCTCCGTCATTAATGTGCTACTACACCCCCGACAGGAGAAAACTCCAACTTCCTACATTTTCTCGTGCTGGGAGGATCGAGGGTGTTGGGAGAAGGGGTCTTCGAACGCCAAACACGACTGAAAGGCTTCAGTAGGCCTCCCCCTCGACTCCCTCCTATGTATAGTAATCCTTCTCGACGCTTGAGATTTCGCCTCGGCCCAGTTCTAACCTCACCCAGGAAAGGCATTATGATATACGGGAGAGAAGTTGCATCATTCTCTCCTCGAGTGAGGGGGTGCTCTAAAGAAAATAAGGGGCATGCAACACTCTTGGAGGCTTGAGTCATCATTCCTTTCGCAGCTTTGGGAAATTAAAGAGGGTAGAGGAGGAACATTCTCGTAAGTCGACGGCGGAACCACGCGAGAAGTGGGTGGACGAAACCTTCTTACCGACTTCCCTCGATTGACTAATTGACTGAGAGTAATCATGATCCGTTCCTAATTTCCTCTCCGTGTACACCACCTTCGTGGCCTGTCCACGATGTTGAAGGGGACTTGTGAAAAACGGGGATATAGATAAGCGTTTACGCCCTGGGATAATCCAGAGATAATTAAGAAGCAATAAGGAGGATGATGACCAAGAGATGGAATGAGTAAATAATTTATTTGAAGAAAGTCATTCTTTCTGCGAAACGTGAACGCTAAAGCAGAGAAATAGCAGCGAATTTTTAGACGTTGATCTGCAGACGAGGTTGAAAATTCAATGATAGGAAGGGAAGAAGTGTATTGAAAAAGAGTGGGATACAACAATAGAGAAAAACGATTTCCTTGAACACAACCATCTCAAGTCAAGGCGAGTGGATAGTTTGGCAATGACCTCCTCTTAATGGTCCCATCCCCACCCCTCTACGACAAGTTACCTGCAAAACCCCGAGAAAATAGCACCCTAGCTTAAGCTCAGCTTTGATCATAGCGGAAAAATTATGTCGATGAAATTCTTGTTTTACATAACTTCTCATATCCGTTAACAATATACATTAAAATTTCTCGCGTCAATGATGACGAATCGATGGTTCAAAATCCGCATAACTCACTTTGGGAAACGCAATAGGTATTCCTTATTTCCCCAATGTTGTTACTTTTAGACAAATTACCTGAAAACAACTAGAGTATAAAGATTAAGCATAGTATAAAATAGAAATATATAACTGAAAATTTCTATTACAAAAAAAATTCAACGGAAATTTTACCGATTCTTCTTCAGGAAACTCTTCCACTTCATGTTCATTCTTTTATGCCGGTTGTCATTACCCATTTTAAAATGTATTTACTAAAAGCAATGTTTTAAGTAATAAGAATAGAACAAACCGAAGTTTTACACTATCAAAATGTTGCTACATATGAAAGTTTATTAATTTAGCATTAGTTAGGAAAAATGACGTGGCAGTAAACGTGGAAAAAAGCAGATTACATCTATTCCTTTCCTCATAAGAGGAAACCGGCGTTTTTGTTGAATGAAAAAACAAATTCCTTTCCTCCGATACGTCACGTTCGGCGATTTAATGGGATAGAAACGATTTTAAATAATTCACTGGGGATTCAAGGAACACCACCTATTTTGTCCCGAATAATCAATAGTATATACCGATTTAAACAAAACTTTTTTATAACAGAAATTAAATTTGGTTAATTCTACCCTATTAACATAACACGTAGTTTTAGGTGGATACATTTCAGAATGGCTAACGAAAACAGTGATTTGCTGAGGCCACTAGTTAATGACGCAGAGATGACAGTGGAAGACTACATTTTATTCACCTAACTAACAGTACCCATCGAGATTAGTCCTCGGTTACACTTACTTGCGGGGTCGGAGTCATTCTGTTCACCGAGAAAAACTGGGAAATTATTTTTCATTTGGATGCACATATTATGGAATTAATTCCGTATGCTTAAGTACTCCCTGATATCTAGATATCAGGGAGTACTTATCATACATAAATTATGATTCAAACATTTCCTAGGGTTGGAAGAAAATGGTACCAGAGACAGGGGAAAAGGGGTTTTACTGCGCATCCTAACTGTGCCCAGGAAGGATTCTTTCAGTTATCCTTAATTGCACTGCCCGAGTCACATTCGGATACATTAATTATCTTATATTTAAGTCCTAATTTGATTCGCGCTCTGTGCAATACAACACCGATACGATCTACCTGTACATAAAAAAACAACGGTATCGCTACGTTCTTTTTAATGTCAATTCATTTAAAGAAGGCACATATACTATACTAATACTGCTCTATCTCTGTATAGTAGGTTTCAACGAGGCTATCAAAGACTGGAAAGAGGTTGAAGAGGAAGATCTATCGCATTGAAGCAATGAGGTAAATACTTGAAGAACCACAATGCTACACACATAATTCTCCACGGTTATAGTGGGACAGCTCAGCGGCACTACTATGCCAAGCAATCCCACGGCAAATGTAAAGTGAACCCAAGGAAAACTCTACAGTACCTCACCAGGTTTAAAAAATTCAGATAAAAACGAGTCCCGCGGTGCGAGACGTTTCAGATATTAAGCTAATAAGAAGTCTACTACATAGTCGTTATGGCATCGGGAAATCATCGAGATCAACTGCGTTTTAAATGATAATTAATTTATGATCTACTTTGTTATTCACAATTTAAAGTGTTAAACTAAAGCTAATTTTTCTTTGGGATAGAGCTAATAAATTTAATTTCATCAACAAAAATATTGTTTAGTCATCATCATCAGTACTTCAATCCGAAGACTGGTTGACTGCTGCCCTCCATCCTTTCCTATCTAGTGCTAGCTCTTGCTCCTTGGTAAGTCTCCTAGGTAGTAACGTCTCTAATAATTTGCCCTATATATCTGTCCCTCGGCCTTCCTCGAGGGGCCCGCCCCTCTATTTTTCCTTCTATTATATTCTTCACGAACCCATTATGCCTCAGGGTGTGTCCTATCCACCTCATTCTTC
>WURS02012388.1:0-28272 GCA_011762765.2 Rhinocypha anisoptera | reverse complement strand
TTAATATGCAGACCATGTGAATACTATTTCTTAAGCAACACTGAAAAGTTATAACTAATGAATATTAGTGGACACCATGGCACGTATAAAACATGCTCTCAGACATCCCTGGCTCAACAAACAGAAGCGCAACAGTTGTAGGGAGAGGGAACCTTGTCCGCACTCCCATATATAATCCCCCTTTGTCTCCGTGACTGTTTGGTACAAGGAGTGAGTGATTCTTCGATCCATCGACATGCAGTCACCCAATGGACGGTGTAAGAGACACTACTTGCTGGTGGGACGTGTGGAGGCAGACGCAAGACGCATAAAGGGGAGAGGGCACTGCTACGTGTGTGTGTGTTCAGGTTGATCCACACCACGCCGCAACGAGGAACACTGAACAGCGTGTTCCAAAGTACTACACCAAACCTGCGGTAGAAGGAAAACTATTAATAACCAATTCCATGAAAACATAAAGTAGACATAGATATCACTGCTTGTTAGTGCCTAGAAAAGAAATTCACCAAAAGTGCATTTGCACATGAACTCATCACGAGGACATTAGAAGTAAACTTCAACCAACCGGGGATGTGCAGCAATGGACTATTTTAGAACCTGTTTACAATCATTTGTCATTAATTTTTAACAGAAGATTAAATAATTATCACCATTAAATATTAATTAATGCAGGATAAATTTTAATGACACATAATGGTTTAAACATAATCCTTGGTTTAACATCATGTAAGATTTTTTAAAAATTCTATCCCTTGTTGAAATATAGAAAGCTATGAAAGAATGCTTTATCCTGTACCGACAGTAGATAATTTGAGGGCAAAAATCACTATTGACTGTATATTATCCGAATCTAAATTAGGGCATGATGGTAGACCTCAATATTATAAAAAAAAGCATTCTTCTTTGGATTTCAAATCCAAGTTTAGAAAAATGAAGTAAGCATGACAACATTATCGGCTGGATTTAATCTATTTTTGCAATATTTGTTTAACTTATTTTAACTTTAAAATCTTTACAACTGTTGACAAATCATTAATATAAATTAGCAACTTCTGTAGGTAACAGTAATGGGGGCCTCTTTACTGAGGATGCAGTAATGTCCATGTACATCTTCCCTGAGATAGATAGGGACTCATTTTCAAGGGACCTGCTTAAAATACAATCTAATCCTTCATGGGAATTGTACACACCACAGGATGCTAACGTAATTCATTTTCACTCAAATTGTCTGACTTTGAAATTACATCCATTAAAGATTTATCCATGGTTTGCATGAAGGTACTTTTGGCTATTTAATACACATTTATATGGGTAAGTTTTTATCAACTGAAAGTTCTTACTATACAAAGGAACATATTACCTAATGTTAAAAATTAATTAACATATATTAGAATTAATACCAGCAATTGCAATGTTATCTGTTATGGATAAAGCACCATCAGAAATTTTTCGAATAGCAAATAAAAAGAAAGAGTATATCAAGAGGGCACTATGGAAAGGTAATGTGGCATAAAAGATTGCTTTTATTTTTGTTTATTCAGGCCTATTATGTTCGAGGGCTACACATCACTGAGAATTTTAATTGAATATCCTGGAAGTAATTACTTTACCAATACCTCTTACTTAAGTATCAAAATTATTTAAGCGAAGAAAATCACAACTTCATAAAATGCTTTGAGTCACTAAAAAATTTTGGAGACACATAATATATCTAAATAAACAGCATTTAATTACCCATCTCATTATGTGAATAGGAGTCACAATGATGAATATTCAAAGTTAAATTAATTCGATGATTAACAGAAAAAAAACTAAACCTATCCTTAAAAAAGAAGTAAATTAACTTCTATTAATTGTCAAGAAAGTAATGCATATTCAATGAAATATTAAATCAAGTATCATATGTTAGAAAGGGAAGATTAAAATGGAATACAATTTATAAATCATATGACTTGAAATAAAAAGTTGTTATTATTAAGTAAATATAATTAATATATATTGTAATAATTTCAAAGCATGTTTAATAATTTGTAGTTTGACATTATTCCCTGATAATTGGATAATGATATGCTACAGCAAATTTCATTCAGTTACTCCAATCTCTGGGAATAATTTGCAACACTTGCATGTCAGAGTGAAAGGATGAATACGGCCCACCTTCTGCCACACACCCTTGGTGCTGAAATGAGAGTGATACAAATAGAAGCAGTACATACTTACCCTCGCATAGAACCCCAGCAGCTTTGGCATCACGTGCTGCTCGAAGAATGGGAGGAGGGAAGGGAGAAGTTTGTGAAGTTGAGATTTCCCCTCGTCCGATCCCCGGTAGGCGATCATCTGTGGCACAACCGATGCCAGGTATATCTCCCTCCCGACCGACGTCGCCTTACTCATTGCAGCAGAGAGAATCCAATGAGATCCCTTCTTCAGCTCCGCCTCAGCGAGTATCTCTTTGAATTCACTCTCGCGGACGGTGTCGCCCTCAAAGTACGGTCTGCCTCCGTTTCCAAAGGCGTGGTAAATGGCCACCTGGGTCAATGAATTCATCAAGATGGAGAGATTGATTTTTTCCACTGCGGGACAACGTTTATCTCCTGCAAAGTACACCTTTCCAGCCTCGATTTCGGCAAAGGAACAACGCCCACGCCCCATCCTTTTTACTCCGTCGTGGTCGACAAAAACCTCTTTCATGCGACCTATGTGATAACATTCACAATCAACACTGACCTCGACACATCTCCGGGCTCCTAGGTAACGAAGGATGCAAAGAGTGATTTCACCGGCCGTTTGCAAACTCTCGTAGTAACCCCTCGCAATCTTCAGCGTCCATTCCTCTCGGGGCATCGCAACCGTGAGGTGCATCATCGTGCTGACGGAATCGGACCTGACTACATCCTTGGCGTTTAATGATACAACATGCGAGACACGTTCAGAGGACGCCTTAAGGTTTCTAAAATGTGACCTCAAGTCATTCACTTTTGTGTTCACCTCTGCGATCACATATTCTCTGCGGTGCCACTTCCTCCTCAGGGCGGCCATCTTATCGGCCTCTGAGGTCACCTCCTCCAGCTTCCGCAGCATCATGTCACGTTTTCTCATCTCTCTCGAGACGTATTCTTTTGTCTCCAGCCGAAGAGACTTCTTTGTGACCATTCCGTCATCCTGCCTCTTGCAAAAATGGTCTGCGGACACTATCCATGAAGAACACCACGAACGCACCAGCTGCACCAACCTGAGAACCTCCTTACGATGGGCATCACCGAGGTGCTCACTTGTCAAATCCATCACCACCTGCAACTCATCCCTACCGTCCTCGTCCTTGACGGAGGGGTCGGCCCCCTTGGCCTGGAGGGCCTCCTTCCATTCCACGCTCATCAGACGGACGGCCGCATTCAGCAGCGTCTGCTGCCCTGAGAGCTCAACATCAATGTCTATCAAGTGGTCCAGAAGTTCCCTTTCAGATTCCGTGAGTGGTCTGGTCATCAATGCACTTAAGATCCACTCCACTACTACCGACTCCATCCGTGACTCATTAACCTGTGTGGCCATAGTAGAGAAATGGACGGTGAAGAACTGGTCCTTGTCCGAAAAGAGTGCCGAGATGTGTCAAGTGGTGAGTAACTCTTTTTCGAGAGAGGACGTCCTCCTGAGGGCATCAAGATTGCAGTGCCTCCAAACGGGGTGAAATGGTGAAAGGTTACAGTTGTTCCTTACAGTGGGGGAATATCCTGCTTGATCTGAAACAGAGGAACGAATAGATATTCAAACCAAAGCAGCTGTTAAAAAAATTGGTGGAATCACTTTGCTTTAAATCAAACTCCAATTGCTAGGAAATCTACGTAGAATAGGAAAAGTTTGACATAAACGAATAAAATACTTATCCGATAAGCCAATATTAATGAAATAAGCAATATCCTAATATTTTCCACCCCATGGACACCAATAGATATATTTTTTAGAATCATTTTGAAATCACAGTAAATTTATTAATTCAGATGACAGAAGAGTAGGTCTGTTATTTATGATGAGATACTCGGGTACCAGAAACCTCAGGAAAATAAATTACATATCAAATTAAGTGTACAAATTATTTCATCAGATACCAAATTCTATTAAAGTTATCCAATTCTAGATGTAAGTAATAATTGTAAGCAAGAAAATTTTGATTTAAAGGGATTTTTATTGAAACTTGCATATATTTGCTGAATACACTATAAGAGTTTGTTTTACTTACCTGCTAAAATAAAACTTGGGGTTTCTGATATTTTTCACATCATGGAGACTAAACTTTTATTAGATGAAGAATATTTATAAACTACTTATATGAGACAAAAATATAACTGATATATATTCATAAATTTCTGTAACATTATGACAGGAAAAAGTAATAACTGAATTATATCTCGAATATGCTTCATAAATTTAAATAAAAAAGTAAGGGAACACATCCAATGAATATTTGAGTTGATGTTTCTGTGTAGTTCATTTTAAATATCGATTGGTTGAATTTCATTTCTCTTATTTCATATTCTGCTATTTGGGAAGTCTCTTGAAAACATAAAAACCATTGAGGTAAACTTATATTCTTAACACACAATTAAAGGCACAAGGATTGCCTTCCTTGCAAAAAGTATTAAGACAAAGAAATGGTCAGTTAAAATAATTAGGGTGAAACTAATAAACCTCGAGTTTACTCAACTAAAAGCATTTAAATTGGATATTCGAAATTGTAGGCTTTTCCAGACCCTTTTTCAAAATCTACCTCAAATAAATTCCATGTAATCCACATCAAGTCACATGGGGTGAAACAACTAAAGGCAGTCATCCGTGCAAACCATTAGGTATCATGATATAAAAAAAAACTTTCATTGAAAATATATAAACAATAGTTAATCTTATATAAACATTCATTAATATTCTACTGTACATTATGCAAGCAAGGGTATTCTATTCTGAAGTACGATATCTGTGCTACCTATGATCCACCTGAAATTTCCATTTACTAATAATTTATATGAAAAAGACATGTGGCCACTCCCCCAAAAAGAATTTCATTTTCTTATCAACCTAGGAAGTGACTTTGTGGTTCTAACAGGAAGAAGTGTTATAGTTTTAATAGCCTATGACCCAAATCCATTTAAAGTTGGCTTATCAGAATGTCATGTTTCATAGGCATATATAAATTATATTTATGTGACTTTAATTGGTGCAACAGAATATGAAGTATATGTAATTTTTATGATATCTTATATTAGTTCCACTCCATTTCCTTCAGATGACCTAGCAAGGCTACGTGTGCAATGACCCAATTCTACAACTGGACACCATCTACCAGTTTGTGTTATTATAAAAAAATACCTTTCTTTGAGAAAATGAGACTTCAGAATGCTAGGCAATGTTGCTTCAAAAGGGCAGATTAAACAAATCAAAACTATCTTTCCAGTATAGCATGATATTAAAAAATTTTTTTATGAAGTCAATGAGAGCAGTTAAGTATTTCTTTGGCTATTTGTATATAACTGTTGATTGCTGGCCTCCAGAAGGTATTTTATGATTCTATCTGAAGCATTTTTTTCAACATTATAACCCGTTATACTTCTCTCAGCTTACTTTTTTGAGTTATTTGAACACAATGCTCCTTATACACACCTTATGTCAACCTCTTGGTTTCTCTATTCCAACAGATTGGGCAGTATGTCTGCATTAACTCCAATGAAAATATAAATGTATAGCAGCAAAATTATCACAGTTAGGGTTGTGGAAATTACTGTGTCTGGACTTGATCTACGGTCACCTCATTGGTGTACTGAGACCTTATTTACTCCACCATTATTATCTAACATACTTAATCACACTATTTATTTTTATTTGCCTAATAAATCGGTTAAAAATACAATTGATCCATGTAATTCGGCTTCGTAATTATTCGGTGAAAGTATTTCAAATGTGGTCGGTCCATGAACAAATCGATCATGCAGATGCAATAGATTTGTGAACGTAACAGAATTTGTAATCGTTGATATTACGGTCTACACAATTGCGAAAAAGCGGTCGTAATGCAATTATACAGATACACTACATTTCAATACTATATATATTGATTTCACACAGCATACAATCAATGCATAATTGATTACTGTCGTCTATAACATCACAAAAATTACGAAATATAATAGGAGACAAAAAAATATCGCAGTCCTTAAATTCACTTGTATGAATTTCCTTTTTAATAGTCTAAGTCGGTTTATAAAACGAAAAGTATAATATTGAAAATTGAACTAAGGATTATCTAATGTTTGTTATAGAAAAATAATTATATTACTGTAATACTTTTTGGTTTAATTTTGTCAGTCGTGTGGATATTTTTGTATGAGTACAAACACAATATTACTTCAATAAGAACAAAACACACATTTTTACCATGATTTCTACTCACATTTAACGTAGATTCACTTAACTTCGAACTTCTTTACAGGAAATTCCAAGTGGATTATTCCAGTTCGGATTCTCTGCTACGCAATACCCAAAAAAGAAATGTGAAGGAATACTCCTCAAAGTTCCATTCAGTGATAAGCAAGATGTGAAAATTTATACAAACTTACACTAGAAACCAATCAGTGATCAACCGAATCAGAAAAAAACGTATAATAATACAACAAAAACAGGTTATTAAGACGAGCCAAAATTAATACACGTGACGACTTGTCCGTTGGAGTCGGTCAGTGTGGTCAGTGTAAAGGAGCTTCATCCGCCGTCTAAAAAAATGTAGCAAGGGGTTTTTGGAGCGGACGTAGTACAGTGATTGGATAAGAGACGACGCCAAACACATTTTGTGAACAGAGTCCTCTGTATGCTGTTATAACTACTACATAGTCGCGCCCACGAAGAGGGAAAATAGTAAGGTGAAATTGATTTTGGTGTCGTGCGAAGGCATCCCTGAATTGAGTGCACGTCACAAAGTACAAATTATCACTGAATGCACCGTATTTATTGTCCGGTTGAGATGTTGAAAGTTATTAGTAGGAATGAGCACAGCAAAATGTAAGAATCGTTCGTGCACGGAGGAAAAAGGTCGTGAGAGAGGCGCGCTGTACATACACGATGCGAATTTCGTGGTGAGTGAGTGGATGGCATTGAGCCCGGATGGAGAAGAGTGGGAAAATGTGGCGCGCGCGAAAATGAATGGACGAGGGAATGGGTCGCCTGGGTGGGGCGACGTGGCCTCTTCCCCAGTAACCGATTAAGCTTCGCTTCGCTTCCACGTCCGCGGAAGTGTAGTGCGAGCGAATAATTGCATTTTCGGAGGGAAAAGGGTTAATCCGCGGTTCCTTGGTTTTCTACGGTTGTTATACGGGGGAAATTATATGATGGTTTCCGGATTAAAATAGGGTGAGTGAGGAATGTAAAGTCGGACGAGGGTCGAGCGAGGTATTGTCCTCGTCGAGTCGGGAAATTCGAATGAGCGGCAGAAGGGGGAATCGACCTCCCAACAGGAATCAAATTTTGAAAAGCGGTCACTTGGCGAGGGTCGCGTGTTGTCCTCGAGTTGAAATGTCGGTCGTGGGAGAAGGATTAAACTGCGGCCGAAGGGAAAGGAGAACGTTATTGCTTTTGTAATCGTCTCCAAGATTTTGAATGCCGACGAAATTGTTATCCGTGTGCAGGTCGACGAATTCAATAATAACGATTGTCGGAGGTTTGCGGTCAGAAGAAAACCTGACGCAACCGAGAACCGAAGGCGAACTACATGGACGGGATATTCCGCGCGCTGTCAAGAGTGCCATTCGATTCATAAGTCGGATAGAAAAAATACGACGTTTTCTGGTAATTACGCGGCCTTATATACTTATCACCTCGAAATTGTTTGTTACTTTAATTTTCTTTCCCTGGTGCCTGTTGTCCTGATTTGGATATATATAATACCTCGTTCAAAACACTCTTACCCGTCTTACCTTTTCAAATCTATATTCGAATGATGCATTTTGTACGAATGAATGTAATGTCTTGCGCCTTCATTCAACTTCAAGTGGATCATGATCGGTAGTATATCCGTGCGGGATAATTTCTACAATAATTTCCGTGAAAAATATTTCTACAGGAAGTTTCCATGCATAAGAATTTTGCTAGAAAAGTATTAACCTAAAATAATATTTCCCTAGAAAAATGATGTGAGGAGGATCCTCGAGACACAGTATTAAAATTGAAATATACATGGAGATGAAATAACGATGAAGGGGAGAAAAAATAATTTAAAACAAGTGCAGTTCGACACGGCGGTAGAAATGTTCACACCGAAATCACAATAAAATGTTTCGATGAACGTTAAGTTTGAACGCAAAACGCAGGAGAGCAATGCAAATCATTTGACGGGTGAGTGACTGGGACTTCGTGGCAGCGTGGATAGAGCCGTGTGTCAATTCGGAGTGTGGGGGAAGTTCAAATCCGAGGCTGGTCAATTTTTTTTTCTCGATTAAATTAAATGGATATATTTTCGACCTCTTTAAGGAATATTTCGTTAACCTATCTATAGGTCGCGTCTACGAAGAGGGAAAATAGTAAAACGAAACGGAGTTTGACGTCGTGTGAAGGCGTTCAAGTAGTGAGTGCGAATAATTAAAAAACAAATGAACAGTGAATGCAATGTATTTATTGACCAGTTATGGAGTGGAACGTGATCCGTATGTTTCCTAAAATACTATCCGTGAACGAGTTTCCATGAAAAAGAAATTCGCTAGTAATGTATTTACCTCAAATAATATTTACCTAGAAAAATGTGGTGAGGGGGATCTTCGAGTAATTATTGCTGTAATTGAAGTTCGGATATACATCGATATACGGATCCCTACTTCCGACACCAGTTGTAAAGAAGTGATGAAGAGATCGGGTCCGTCAGAGGAAGTACAGGGAACAGAATTAGTTCAACCGTAGTCGAGAGTAAAATCTTTATTCTTCTGGACAGCTCTGCATCTCGTCGGCGACTGCCTATCGCCCGACGCGTCCACAGTCCTCGGCGTCCCCGCGTGATCGCCCTGCACGCCTCCCATTCGCCGTCGGCAAGTCGCGCGAGGTCCAAAGTCCGCTGAGCTGAGGGTGGGCCACCTGGCAGGGGCGGAACGTGGGAGGAAATGTACCGAGGACGGTCTCCTACGATTGTCATTTTATAGGAAAAAATATTTAGTATTACCTCTCTCAATATTACATGAAAATTTCCTCCTGCTCATTGTCACTTTAAGTTCCTTTCCTCTTCAAGTCTTCATATATATTTATTTACATATAAAGGTGAGAAAATTTTTTATATTACATAGTGATAGATCAATGATAGACCAATGTTGTTGGAAGCAAAGTGTTTCAGTATGGGTTGCTTACAAAGTAAATATGAATAAGATTTTTTTGGGGCTGAAGCTGAAGAAATAGTCATTGGTAAATGGATTCAAATAAGCAGCATTTCTCTGAATTTTATGAAGTACAGATAGGTAGTATCTTTTTTTCTTCAGTAGGATGTAAATCATTAGATGGTGATCACAGTCTAATGCATTGTGAGGAAGAGAATAGAGAAACTCACAATCCCTTTGAAATGGCTGCTCAGGGACACTGTTTGTCAGAGGATATCCATATGATGTTTCATATGAGAATTGGAAGATTATGTGGCAGGGAGTCAGAATGAAAACCACAGACAGAGAATAATAATCCATCATTAACAACAACGAGCAATGGAATTTGTGACAATACCTGATATAGAACAATCATCTACAGTCAATAATAAATATATAAATCTGTGTGTGTATATATAAGTATAAATACATAAAATTAGTGTAGCAGCTGTTTATATGCTGAAGTTCTTGTAAAAATCAGTTCAAACATGCTGCAGTCCTACAAAAAGGGTAACTGGAGCCGTACCTCTGGATGATTACATGAATATTCCTTGCTTTCTACACTTTATCATTTTTAAGTTTACTTCCTTATTAAGACATGCATATAGATTTTTGAATAATAAGCCAAACAATTTTTTATATGAAGTGGTGATAGACAATTATCATAATAAATAAACTGGTTCAGTATTGGAATGATACAAAGTTGATATTTTTAAATTCCAACCCATCCCCTTCACAACATAAGTAACAAAAATATAATGACAAGATAATAAAAGAATCCTAAATAACCAAGTTTGTAACAAACTGTCATTTATTCCAAATTTAGGAAAAGAACTCTGACGAAAAACCTGAAAATTAATACATTTCCTAGTAAATGGCTCTGACAGTTAGCTAAGCAAGTAGCAGCAAATATTATAAGAATTAAAAATGAAACTATTTTAACAATCAACCGAATACTTCTACAGTAAACCAGTGAGGAAAATGTAAACTCGCATATGGTACAGTAAATACTTTTCAGTAAGAAGAGATGATGTTCTAATAGACATAAATGGGATGATTTCTGATAACTAACACTTTCCGTGGCATTCATAAAATAATTATTGAGGTTAATGAAGGAAATGGAATATGAGTTTCCACATGCATTAGAATCCAAATGAATCCATTATGGGACATCCATAGCATCAAAGTGTATATGCATGTTTAATACCTAAAAATTTCATTTTTTAACAAATTTTATTGTGGTTTATTAAAATAGGTCTCAAATGGTTCTCGTGTACAAATATCATCCGATATGAAAAAATTTACTCATCCCTACTAAAATTCATTTTATTTTTTGATCTGTTCAGATTGCATGACGTTATATTTCAAATTTATATAAACAAATCTTGAATATCGGACTATTGAGAGTAACTCAATAAGGGTATGAATTTAATTTGTATTTAATTTAAGACAGAAGTACCCAGAACATATTACTAGCCTTGTTCTATGTAAGCTATGTAAACACTTCTATGTATTGTACAGGTGTAGAGGAAAATCATATAGTGACCTTTCTCATCAATACATATTCCAGAATAAAACACAATATTGTTCAGGGATTCCAACTTATTTAGCAGGATATCTGATGTTATTTCACTTACCTGATTCATTATCACATGGAAAAATGATGACCCCAGGGGATTAGTGGCACATATTTCAGTTACTATTTGTCCCCTCTTCAAAGTCAAAACAGTAGATAGATGATCTGTGGCCATAAGTTAATCACAAAAGACTAATCCAATTAGTAAACAGAAATAAGTCATTTTCCTAATAAAATATAAATGCTTTGAGATGCCGAGAAAGGATCAAAATGACTTCCTCCCTCCAAAAATAAATGATCTTTTAGAAGTTAAGAAAATACATACAAAAGTATACATGTGTGTATATATATATACACACACACACTGATACAGAAATGACTACCATATTGTAAAAATAACACATTCAATGATAGTAAATAAGGAAAGGGATAGGTACTCATAAAAGGATGGACACACGAAGTGGTTGAAAATAACATAGCCACTTGGGCATGCTGTAACCAATTGCATGACCACAAACTGCTTCCTCTCTTAGAATTCTTTGGGATTGAATATTCAGCTTCTCACTATAGGGTATTCAGCCAGAAAGAGTAGATATTCGGTTTCTGAGATTTATACCAGTCCAAAAACGGACAAACACAAGCAAAGATATTAAGGGAAGAATGTGTACAGAAATGAATTTGAAAGAAGTTAAGTGCTTTATGATGAACTCGTTGACAAAGTAGGAAATGAAATACATATTCATACAGACATAACCACCATATGACAAAAATATGAGACAAGTAATATGAAATGTGAAAATGGAAAGGAGAACTGAAAATTAATCTGTTAAGGTAAATATAAATGTCTTTATGAATGGAACTAAACTAAATTTATTTTGAACATTAATGATACAAGGTGATCAAGATTATCCTAGATTCTTATTTCAGGAATACATTATATAATATCAATAGCGCACTTAGTAAGGTTCATTAAATAATATCTTCTATATAAAAATACAATACATATTACATGTGGATTCAAAACGTTAAATCTTTCAGCTTTCCTTAAAAGATAATTCTGAATGGCTAAAAAAACAAGCCAAATAGGTCTAAAAAACTATTTAAAACAAAGTATCATATAAACACAAAAAATGTGATTTTTTAAATTGTAAGTGTAAAGTTAAATAAAAACTAAAGAATTTGCAAAAAAATATTCAGAAATGGTTTTTTATAGTAGCAATATAAGATGCCCCTAACAGTTTGAGTGAAAGTAATATGACTCTTTAAGTATTCCAGGTTGAATATTTTATGCATATGAACAAGAAATCAAGGAGTTATTGATATTCTAACATCAATTCAATTACATTCACATAAAAATGCCCTTAAAATACCACATAATTTTACCATAAATTCAGGTTCACAACTTGTAAAAAATTACATGAAAATGTGTTCCATTGTAATGTGCATGATATAGTCTGGTATTCCAAAAAATGAAAATATTGTCTGCAAAAACGTTTAACCATATTTGACAGCAGCCTTTGTATTCAAGGCATATTATAATGGGGTTTGAACTATATTTTAGTCTCGTCAATAGCATCATTAATGAGTTATAACCAAATAAGCTGTGGCAACATAATTATCTCTGGGAATAGCCATAAGTAACAAGCAGTACTGACCCAGTTTAAGCAATACAAGCATTAAAATATTACAAGACACACACATATATATATATTGGATTATAAAATTTAAAAAAGCTCCAGTCTCAAATGGTTACATGTGCCAGAACCATGTCAAAAATTATTTATTCAGAGAATGGAATAAATCTATTATCCCCTGAACAGCAAAATATGATGTGTAGGCAAATGGGTATACTGTCCAGATACCAATTTATCAGCAGAATATATCAAATGTAAACCCCTTGATTGTAAACAACTTCCTGCACTCACCAATGAGATTATCAAATATGGGTATTAGGAGTGCTTTGATATTGTCCTTTAGCAACTGAATGCAATGGTACATATGTCATAAATGCACAGGTAGACTGGACCATACATAATGGAGTGCATCTTAACACTAAACTGGAAATGAAAACTATGTGACAGACAGAACACTTGTATTGCTTCTCACAGGTAAATATATGGCATTGTTCCACCAGCCCCTAAAGTAGTTGACTGTTTTACTTCTATATTCTTTCTGTCTGTAATCCACATTAAATGCACCCCTAGAACTTTTTGCCAGAGTGGGTCAATAAGTGGTAGATAAGAAAACATTTCAAGGCAAAAGTTTGTGAACATGTGAGGAAGTGATGTGCTTCTTCCCAGTGTGAGTTAGGACGTGACTGTTAATGGTACTCTTTTGGGATAAAGAAAGAGATCACCTGTCACAGACGAAAGGTTTTTCGCTAGTGTTGGATCATAAGTGATAATTTATGGTACTATTTCTGAAGAAAGTAGCGAGCACCTGTCGTAGGTGAAAGGCCCTTCGCCAGTGTGGGAAAGTATGTGGGTATTAAGGCCACTCTTTCGCGAGAAAGAAAGAGAAAATGTCTCAGGCGAAAGGTTTTTCGCCGTGTGTTAATAAGTGTTTATTTAGAGTACTCCTTCGGGTGAAAGAGCGCAAGCACCTGTCACAGGTGAAAGGTTTTTCACCAGTGTGGGTCAGTATATGCCTATTAAGGGTACTCTTGTGGGAAAAACGACGAGAACAGGTGTCACAGGCGAAAGGCTTTTCGCCTGTATGGGTCAGTAAGTGTCCGTTTAGGATACTCTTATGCTTGAACGTTCGCGAACATATGACGCAGGTGAAAAGCTTTTCACTACTATGGGTTAGAATGTGGTAATTAAGGCTGCTCTTTTGGAAGAAAGAACGAGAACACATGTCACAGGCGAAAGGCTTTTCGCCAGTGTGGGTTAGTATGTGGGAATGAAGGCTTTTCTTATGACGGAAGGAACGAGAACACATGGTACAAGCGAAAGGCTTTTCGCCTGTGTGGGTCAGTAAGTGTCTGTTTAGTATAATCTTATGCTTGAATGTTCGAGAACACATGACGCAGGTGAAAGGCTTTTCACTAGTGTGGGTTAGAATGTGGTAATTAAGGCTGCTCCTTTGGGCAAAAGAACGAGAGCACATTTCGCAAGTCATAGGCTTTTTTCCAGTGTGGGTTAGGATGTGGGCTTTAAGGTGACTCTTTTGGGAGAAGGAACGAGAACATGTGTTGCAGGTGTAAGGCTTTTCTCCAGTGTGGGTTAATAAGTGTTTTTTTAGGCTATCCATTAGGGAGAAGGATTTCGAGCACCTGTCACAGAGGAAAGGCTTTTCACCAGTATGGGTTAATAAGTGTCTTTTTAGGGATCTCTTTTCAGAATATGAATGCAAGCATATGTCACAGGTGAAAGGCTTATCGCCAGTGTGGCTTAAAAAGTGTTTATTAAGGTCACCTTTATGGTTGAAAATTCGCAAACACGTGCCACAGGTGTAACGTCTTTTGCACTTACAGGATAAGACATGGTGATTGAGATTATTCTGAGAGGTGAAAGACAGTGTACATGTCTTGCAAACAAAATCATATTTGGGTTGATGGAGTAACATATGTTCCACAAGGGATCCCTTCTGGGTGAACGAAAGAAAACATATGGCACAGGCAAAATTCTTTTTGCTCTTTTTTATGACCTGTTGATGTGTAACAACAGATTTATGCTTTAAGTGTGCAACACGGCAATTGTACAATTTTTCTTTGAGTGGAAATGATGAACACACACCCTTTCCCTTTACAAGTTCCCCACAGATACTGTGTGAAAATGATTCCTTTTTGCCTCCAGGAATAGGTATTATCTTCCTCAAAATGGAGATTCCAGGATGAAGGGAGTCCATGTGCCCCTTGTAATCATCTGCATTATGAAACTCCAATAGGCAAACTTTACAGTGGAGGAAATTGATGCTACTCTGTTCATTCTGGTATTCCGTCAGCATACCCTCAGTGCAAAATTCTAGAGAACCTTTGTTCAATGCATAGGGTATTCCATTTGATGTCATATCCATGTTGATATTTTCAGCCTGGACGCACCTTTTATCCTCCAAAATTCTAATGGTTGAATTCATGCATTCACTGGAGAGATTTTCATTGGTAGACAGCTTTCTCTCATTGGCTTTACCATCAGAGCTGTACCTCTCTTGTGCTTCTTTGCATCCACTGCTCTCAGGATGACAGCAAATAACCCCACTCTCCATCTTCTCTGAACAACATTGTGTGCAATCAGGATTCACCCGTTCGGCAAGTGATTCTAAAGGGAATGTTATTTGTAAAAACTGTTATTTTGACTCAATAACATCCACATGCATCTGCAAAGTGTTTTCAAAGAATACAGGGTTCATTTTAAACCATAGTTTGACAAGCCATTGTTTGAGTTTATGCAGTATAGTGCTTTTATGTGCCAGGTAACTTATGAAAAGCCCAGTTACAAAGATCATGTTCAGTTGCAATGTTTTCTTGTTAATTGAAAAACATATCTCTGCCACAAAAATATACATGTATGAAGTCTACTGGAAGGATAAAGGCTACCAAATATGTTTCATGATATTATGCATTACACATTGTATTGCCTTATTAGAAAACATATTTTCAAAACTGAGATGGGTTATAATATCTGGTCCTCATGAAGCATGACATCCATGCATGCTTATGTGGGATGTGTTTGTGCAGCAAAGGAAGAAAACCTGAATCATTTTCTAGTCCAACCATATTATCACTAATTTTACAATGGAAGCAAATGTACAGGTTTTATAAGTAGGAACAAATACCAACAAATGAATAACATACTAATTTCATCTACAAGATTAAATGCAAAATGTAACTCAAGGCTCTCAATGAATATTTGCATGTCCAATATATTTAATGTGGTTACCTAATTATACAACTTCTTTCATTACTACCTGTTTCACTTGACATATATTCTGTAAGCAATGGCAATGAGGTTTATTTAGCTATGAAGAGGTATCTATGAAGGTTTCAGGGAACAAACATGTTTAATGACCACTAACCATGCTCATGCATGCAAAAAAACTCAAATTTTTTCTTTTTTTTACATGAATTATCATTTGACTATGAAAGATGTCATTTCTGACCAGATCATGAATGAGTTTTTGAGTGATATTGTGAATTATCTAGGGTGGCGTCCATAATTGAGGGTGGAGCAGTGTGTGAGTGTCCAAAAGGCTGCCAAAGAAATAGAAATGCGTGGAGAGGAGTTCTGTGGTCAATCAACTAATGGAACAATCTAAGTTGTAAATGCTCTTTGGCCTAATCTCCCTACACACAACAACCTACAGCCACCACATATAACACATGTTTTTACTTCATCTAAAAAAGTTACCAACTTCATGGAACATATTATGACATGAAGTAAAATCAGCACTAGAGAACAGTCTCAACTAACACTTTGAGATGTCACAAGACTAGGGAACACTAAAAGAAGTTACCATGCCAGAGTAGTATGAATTTTCAGTACCTCAATTTCAAGCTATGCTATGCAGAAATCGAAACTGCCACTGTAGTATAAAGTTTCATTTATACAAAATATTATTAAAAAATCTTTTTTCATGTTCCATTAGACCCTTATATTCCAATGAACACAGAAATGAATTGTTATGATGAAATACCACATAGTGAAACTCATAATCCTTTCATTCTTTTTGAGTAGTAGAACAATTGAATGTCACATTATCATTGGCTGTGATAACCATTTGAAATGTGTTTTGCATTAAAAAGTTTTTATAATAAATGATGGAATTATAGTATGCAATTGAAATATGAGCAATAGATAAACATATTATTAAAATAAAAATAGTGGATTGAAGGTATACACATTATTGCTTATATCTTTCTACTAAGAAAAGGGACAAAGCCATCAAATTTTGGGTTAGCAGGATAGGTAATCATATCTAAAATACCAATATGATGATAAAACATTTAAAAGGCTTCTATGAAATTGCAATTTTAGAAACCGTCAAATACATTGTCATAATGCAAAGTATATGAAAGGCTTTAAAAACTTTTATTCTGCATGACAGCCTTTTATGGAGAACACAACATTTACTTCTTCTATTTCAAGAAAGAAACAAATTGAATACTAAAAGAAACTAATCCTTGCAGAATTAGACAAAAACAGTCTATTGAAAATAATCAGGAATTGTATTGAAATAATCAGTATCTTTGGAAATAGAATCAGGATTTTCCATCTTTAATTCGAAACTCTTTCTATGGCTCACCTTGTGTCGGACAAGTTTCAACCTTCCCATTCACTCTGTCTTCTCCCGCCATTTCAGACTCCATAAGGGCACTGCTACTCACTGTGGATCTCTCCACTGTTGTATGGTAGGGACTGGTCTCCACATCGGCCTCGTTCATCTGTCCCTGCGACAACCAGGAGAAGGAGAGCTGACCTTAGAATTCATGGAAAATTTTGTAAGGACCACACAGGAACACGTTATGTAATGGAAAAGATTCTTACAGAGATCAATAGCAACAGAGAGGAAAATTCTCTCTCTGTCACTGTCGAAGACGGTCCATCCACCGAAACGTACGAACTAAATGATGTCAGAGTCCTTTTAAGTGTCTATTCTCAACTATATCTCTTTATTTGTTTATATGTGAATGCACTTCACTGCCACTAGATCCACATGGCACTGTCATATGCCAACCTCTTAATGGGCCACCTCGAACAAACTTTTCGAAACACTCAAAAATTGAAACCCCTCCTCTGGACCCGCTATATTGATGCTATATTTCTACTTTGGCACCATGGAGAAATAAAAATTTCCTTTAACATCTTTCTTTAAACTTTGCTTCCTCCTTTTCTTTCACTTCTTCCATGTCTGATATCTCTGTAACTTTCTTGGACATTGAAATTGCACAACAACTCATTATTATTATCTGTCTTTACTATTTATTATCTATTTTATTCCCAGTCTGACTCCAATGAAAAAATAGAATTAGAAGTGATAAGAAATATAGTAGTGTACAATGGTTACCCAGTAAATTTAATTGACAAACTTTAGAGACAGAAACTTACAAAATCAACTATAAACAACATTTACAGTGTGAAATCAGTAAACAACCACTCTACCCAATGGAAATGCATCATTTATTAAGGGAATTATTTCTAAAAAAATAGTAAATAAGTTACCGGAAGGAAGTATCAGGTGTGCATTCTACAACAAATCCAACCTAGGGAACCACATCTCACAGACAAAAGACACCATTCCTCACACCAAGAAATGTGGAGTGTACAAATTAAAGTGCACAGAGTGCCTGGCTGAATATATCGGGCAAACCGGTCGAAAATTACAAGAGTCAATGAGCATGAAGCTTTGCAAAAAATAAAAACTTTAAATCTATCTTCACCAAACATCTGATCAAAAATGACCACCATAGTGACATTGAACCAGAGATTGTTCTCATTGAAAATAAAGGTGAAATACCTAATGCACTGAAACTGTTGGGGATATTTATATGTGTGAGATCAAAATTGTTAATGATCACGGACATCCTACAATGTGACACTTATAATTGTACCTACTGCCTCCCTTTTGCATGTCTATCCACTATAACAACCTTCCTCCTCCAACCCTTCCCGCTTCGAGAAACCCTCATCCCCCTACTTGGATGAGTATTTAAAGGAGTGCCCTACTGTAAAATCCACCTGATGATGACAGCCCTGTCTGAACCTAGGTCATGATAAAAATAAAACTGTCTGGAATTACAGTGTGTTTGTCTTACTCTAATATTCTACATGATTTATTCAAACCAAGAAACCCTCCACTTGATGCCCTATCAACCCCTCCAGACTTCTCAAAATGCAAAGGACCAAGGTGCAAATGCTGCCCAATTCTCCGACCACCAATCTCAACAGCAAGACTAATAGTTTTGGCTAACAGCACCACCAGAAACATAATATATATATATATACACCACCTCTCCTGCAATTTTTGTCCTGTATTTCATACAGGAGAGTACACCACGAGTCTTTCAATTAGAATAAATAACTACTGGTATTCCACAAAATCACCCATCTCTCTAAATCACCCCATTCCTAAACACACCCCATTCCTAAACACACCCAGTCACACTATCAACATTTTGATACTAGTTTTTATACTTCAGTCATAGAATCCCTCCATGCATCAGCCACAGGCATCGAGGTGAGAACTCGCGAGAGCTCACATCTCATCTTCAAAGCTGCAATGGAACCCGTGGGCCTCAAACAAAGTATTTAGTAACACATAATAACATCTCCCCCCTCCTTAAATGAAACCTTTAAGATTGTCTCTTCCACACTCCCTAAATCACTCTATACTCCTCCCCTCACAGATTGCCATGCCAATAGTCAGAACTTCGTCCATCTGCTACTCTTCTCCCCCACCATTACCCCCATTAACCACTCCTATTATAGAATGGCTTCTTTATTCCTCAAAACCAGAATGATCAGCAAACACATTGACATTTAAGAATAGCCTAACCCCCAAACAATCATTCACCCCAACCTACAAAGTGCAGACTGCTCCCCAATTCAAAACCTCCATTTCCAATCATTCCGCCTTCTCCTCCACCCACACATAGTATCCCCTCCTCCCTTCATTACCCTTCCATTCCCTTCCCCTGCTCCTATCAGTTCAAAAGGAAGAAGCCTCCAGTCAGGAAGGCTTGTTCCTTTGAGAAAGTCAGATGATCTGTCGAAACGTAAAATAATTGTCTGTTTTTGTGTTTATCTTTAAACATCGACTTATTTTATATTTTATGCACCAAATACATCTAGTATGCAAGTATTATATTATAATAATCTTTTTGTTCATTATGGCATAATAATGTTATTATCATCAAGTTGCTATGTGCAATTATATTATAATTATTGGAACTAGTAATTATTTGGCCACACTGTAAAAAAGGTTTATAAGGAATAGAAAAAGTTTACATTTAAAAAATTTAGATTCATTTTTTTATCAAAGTGAAAACTCATAAACCAAATAGAATAATCATGATATCCTCTTAAATATCTTGAATATAATACATGTATAAATAATGATTTATAAAATTATTTAAATTTAAGTATTTGCTTTTCAATCTTTAAAAGTTTCATACAAAATACAATAACCATTAAAAATTATGTTTATGTCATAGTTACTTTTTTATAATGTCCTGCAGCTGTCTCCTGGACTGCATACGTCAACTGATGGAAGAGAGAATTAGAGATTTCCACGGGTCTCAGCTGCCTGCGACTCTTATTTGATATCACAAAGGTCAATGATGACTCTTTAAGTCTGTTAATTGGTCACCAAATGGGTCACAAATACAGTACTCACCCCGATCTCTGTCTTTCCAATATCAAGTTCATCATTGGGATGCATTGTGATCTCGGAGATCACTGACTCGACCTCTTCTTTCACATTCGAGGCAATGCCCGCTTCCATCGACATCTTTGCAGCCATCAAATCAGAGAAACCATTCCCGCCATCGTCACCACTCAATCTGCTATCGAGACCACTGACATCTTTGTCACTACTGCTGAAATCCATCTCCTTCTGCTAGAAATAATACAGATATATTAATAATGATTAATCTGCAATGTCATTCACTCACTCAAACCTCCATCCTCCTTTAAACAAGCTATCGGGCTTAAATTTTACGCGATGATAACTATTCATCCATTACCATAGAAAAAAAGCAATCAAACTCCCATGTCGATTCAAGGAGGAACATATTTATAAAAAAAGCCAATGAGAAAATGTGAAACATACTGCATACTAGAAGCCTATTGACCCTTAAAAATATGATAATATAAAAAATATATAAAAATAGGAAAAAATTGAGATAGGAGCTTTGGAAATACACTTAACCCAGAATGAACCACTATTCCCTCCATCCACACCAAGCAGCATCATTCAAACCTTCCTTCAAACATAAAACCCAATGACAATAAACACTTAATTTCCCTAACTGTACATGTAGATATCATGCACGTCAGACCTAACAAATAATAATTTTCCTCCCAATCTAAATCCTGTGAAATTAAAACCATTCTTAAAATAAAAAACATGATAATAATAAATATTTATCTTTGATGGAGACATAGTGAACAATAATATCACATAAAAATAAACATGTACTTACTCCAATGTCAGTCCTATCAACATTGCACTCTCCAAGGGGATCCATTCTACATTCTTCAGAGGTCAGGGGGTCAAATTCTTCCTTCACATCCGAGGCAACACCTGCTTCCATCTCCATTCTCACTGTCACCTTAATAATAGTGAGTACATGAATGATTACAAACATGTTCAAATGAGGGAAAGTGTACATGAATTTAGGTTTTATGCAAATATTTTGTCATACATTTTCTTTCTAATTTAACTAGTCACAGACCAGATTTCAGTTGAATCAATTGATCAGAAATGCAAAACCAAATTTATAGTTATACCTAAAGTCAACAAGTTCAAACATATTCCTTCCAACCACCAACATCACTAAAATAATGTCTTTGTGTGCTTTAGCAAGGATGCATAGAAATGCTGACACAAAATACAACCATCTAAACATTAACAAACATGTTATAATATTGTCAATGCTTAATTACATTCATTATGTGTCCTCACAAATTCATATATTTGAACTGGCAGTGCTTCATTACATATTTTTATTTTCTTTCATGTATTTAATATTGATTGTAAATATTACAATGTAATATTAATGGTAGAGTAGCAAATTTAAATAGATTTCAACATCTATGAACGAATGTGTATATATACACAAATAAAAACTAGTTTCAGACAAATAATAAAGTAGAGTACAAGTTATCAAACATTGAAGGAAAACTTTAGAAAACCAAAATAAGAATAAGGACAAATATTCTCATTATTAATACTAGCAAAACAATCATTGTTCCATTTAGTGGCTTAACAGGATTATTACTTGTTCTATTAAAATACTTGGATTACAGAACTTGGGTCTCCAGGGACCTGAGAAATACTTTTACAAAAATAATTCAATGCATTGTCATGTGCAGTAATCGATACTTTACATATTACTAGATGTAAGTATTGTGAGTTAAAAATAAAGTAATTACCCTAGTTTTGGTAGATGGAGATTTTTTGTTGTAAAATGGCAGTTTTTCTCATTAAATGAGGGTTGTTTCACCAAAATTTCAAATCTTGAAATAGGTTTTTTACGTAAGTATTGCTCTTTTACAGAGGTTTTTTTATAGGAGAGAAAATTTTTTCATTAACCATAGGGTTTTTGTTAAATGGAAGTTTTTGTTCAACTGAAGTCAGTTAACTAGAGCATTTACGCAACCTATAACCAAATGATTATTGTTAAAAAAATTATAGTACAATAAATATACTTCTCCCTAAGTTATTAACTTTTTAAAAAAGAATTTAGCATCAAGACTCAAATGTGACTGAGGACAAACATTTTCATCAATAGTACAAGAAGAAAAAATAATCACTGATCAATCCATGGTGTGACAGGGGCATACTCGTAATTTGTTCTACGTTAACACTCACAGAGAGTGGAACTCAGGACCCTTGAGGACTCGAGGAACACAGTCCCCAAAACCATTCATCGCATTGCTTTTGGCAGTAATTGATACTTCACAGGTTCCCAGAAAATCATATTAGAAATATAAATGTAAACCTATGTAACAACCATTACTTTGGTAATAAACATTGTGATAGGACATGACACATTATGAAAGATTCCAGACTTGCACTCCTCACCTTCAAACCATTCCCTCCATGAACACATGAATTGTCACCTTCCTCAGAGCTGGCATCATGGGGAACTGATAATCCACTTTCTGTATTATGTGCTTCTCCGACAGGAGTGATGGCCTCTTGCACAACATACTCAGTCCAAATGCTAACGGCAGTTCCATTCTCACCATCTGACCCCTCTGTACCACGTGACCTTGTGAGCTCATCGTCAACATTCTTACTTAAACAGCTAGGAGTATCTTCCTGCTGAGAGAACAGTTGATGGTAATTATTGAGTAAAACGTTATTTATAAAAAATATTTTCCTCTTAGATTGGAACGCGTGAAAAGATAAAAATAAGGGTCTAGATCTCTCAGTTTATCAAATTATTATGTCAATTTCCACAGAATCTTGTTGGAATGCAACATAAAACCACAGCAAGCATAATTACAATCCATCAAGAATACGCTGTAATTATGTAGTGTGACTATAGAATGGCATTTTCATTTGTCAGGGGAGTTGGGGCAAATATTATTTAAAAAGAGGATATATATTAAAATTAGAAAACATTTAGGAGGCAACCATTAATGCAATAATCCAGTGAGGAAAACATGATCATATATGGTAGAGAGATACAAAGTGACAGGGGAAGTATGCCATTATGATAGGGATAAAATTAATATTGTAATTGGTGAGAAATGATTAACATATTTGTTTTAAAAAAAGTATAAAGGGATTATAAAGAAGATAGAAAGTCAATTTCTACAATCTTATGCAACTTAAATTATGGGACAAACAGTTGGGTACCAGTAGCAACCAATTATGAAAACGAAATAAATATTTTCTTTAATTAAATGCATTATAACATAATTTTTTTAATTACTTATTATCATATATGCAAATAAATAATTATATAAAAAGAAATAATATGTAGAACAATTGTAAAAAAGCAACAGAATCCACAAAAGAAGTCTTTTTTCATGGGAACCTATTGACATTCCATGATAATGGGCTATGTATAGTTTCTTTAGTTTTTAAAAATTTTACTTTAGTTTGGTTATATTTAAACCTATTCCTCCTCTAAACATTGATTAATGATAATAATCATTTAATGATAATCGGTGGTCAACCTTTGTTTCCAAAAAAGGATTACCAACTTAGTTTAGGGTTGGTCAACTTCACTAATCCACGAAATATATGTGTTTCAAGTATAAAATTAACAAATTTAACAATTGTCTGTACTTTTTACGAACATATATTATCAATAAGTAATAGTCTTGGCATTATGTGAGGTGAATAAGGATACTAACAGAAATATAAACTTCCTCACCAAAGATATACGGTACGATCGGCAAAAAATAATGAATACTCCGTAATTGGACATGTTGTGCAGTAACCCCGAAGTCAACTTCAAATGCTCACACTAGATCATCACGAGATATAAAGTACTTCGCATCCTTTAATGCGTCTTAATTGTTAACCCAAAACATCCGATCTACCAAAGATGACATATATTATCTCATTAAAAACAACCCACCTTGCACACAAACTGAAGATTGTCTATTTATGGTGTAGATTGAATCAAAAAATCCTTCTTTCTGAACACAGAAGAGACTAACCTTGATATGGACTTCTTCTTCGGGGAATTCACCACTTTGAACGCGGTTAAGATACACAAATTGATTCTCAATGCTCCGAAGTTTGAAAATTCGGAACTCCGTTAACTTTGAAAGGCAGTTGTAACACAATATCCAGGAGCACGGCGTCTCTTTCACGACCTTGAAACAAAACATTCATGCCACTAACAAGACATGTAAAGATTCGGATATATATACTTGATAAAATCAATGGATTTGAGCTTGAACATAATAAATATTCACGGGTAATCGATTACATTTGACAAAAATATATAATAATCCTCTTATGAACATATAGCGATGTTATTTCAATAGGGTTTACTTACCTTCATACTTAGAAGCTCCTCAATTGCTTCTGGTATCGAAAATTCTACTTTACCGTTCCCCTCAAAAACATTAAATAGACCTCCGTCTACGCAAAGACAAAGTCGACAAAGCTTGTATCTGGTCATCTTGAATAATACCCCAAAAAAATTAATTTATATCTAAACCGTTGACCGAAACATACTTATTGAATACGATCGATGTAGAACACCATTTATTATCCAAAGGCACGAATACTACATGTGCAAATAATTATGTCATTATTAGATTTTTAAACAGCATTATACAAGCTCTCTTGTGAAACAAGGAACACTGAATATGATAACTTGAAAATACTACTTCCAAAATTCACAATAACAAACTTTTTGGGTCCTCCGCGTAATTCGGTTCAATTGTCTCCGAGGATTACGGAGAAGAATGCGGTGGAAGAGGACAGGAGAAATATCAACTGGTGATGGGATGTTGGGACAAGTGTTAGCAGGTAGAATATGAGGATAGCTATAGGCGGGGGAGGGAAGAAAAGAACAGGAATTTTGGATGCCTTGAACGGTTGTATAAAGTATCCACAACTGAAAAAGGATTCTTATAATATATATGCTAAAAGAATAAATAATAAAACCTCTATACTACCAAATTACGTGGTTTCAGATGTGATATTGTGGAATTCGGATATTATAAAGATATGGTGATGGCAATTTTCCATTGTCAAGTGTAGCAATGGAAAATTACCATATTCAAATCATTATAATATTATCTATACTGAATAAAATTTTTCTTTTTCTAATTCGCTGTACCTTCACATATCACTGGACACCGTCGATTTTATATTAAAATTAATTAGGCTATCCAGAATTTATATTTTCTCAGAGGCGAGAATCGGATCTCTCTTTACAGTTAAACAAACAGAGATTGTAGCTTTGATATATTTCCACAGAATAATGTTTTGTTTAATTATTCTAATTCTCTATTTGTTTAATTATAGAATTCCACCAGGTGACGGCCTCCTAAGTAGTTTTATTCTATAAACAGTATTTGATCTTGTCCATCAGAATCCTACCCTTGATTGGTAGAACACGAATGTGTGAATCGACGTGATAAAGGAGAGAGAGTATAGGAATTTCAGATTACGTGATGGAGTCCAAGAACCTCACACATCTGAAAGGTGATTATTATCGTTCCAACCATAAAAGTAATGTAGAACTAGAATAGTATCTAACTCTAATTGTTGTAACTAGATTAGGATCTAACATAAAACTATTGTAGAACTCTAATTAGGATCCTCAGAATTTAAACTGCCGCATGAGCAGAGGTGATAGATAGATCACATACATAAAATCAGAGTTAGGATGCCGAACAGATAGATATAAAAGGTCATTTTTTCCCAGCACAATTAGAGATCACAATAAATATAATCACATTTCCGGAGTTAGTAATCAGGGTAGTTAGTGTATATATGTATATTTTCTTACTTTTATTTATAATGTAGTTCCTCGTCTTGACTTTGCATTTTGAAAGGACATTTTTTTAGGTGCTATGCATGCATGTTGGGAGCGGTCTGACATTGTCCAGCATGTTTTGTAGTTCTCGTATTAGATTTTGCATGAGAGTCTCATCTTTTTGTGCGTAATGCATGACTTGTACCATGTGCATTGAGAGTGCATGTGAATGTTTGGTGGTGGTGGCTCACTCCATGCCACACGCCCTTGTGGCTGCTTGCAGAGTATTATGTAGATGTAGAAATATTTTAATAACACCATTCGACAAATTAAAAATTGGATTCACATGACAATCGGATCGTGTCTTACTGCCTCTCCCTTCATCTACTAAAACCGTCCACTCCGTGTTTATTCAAACAAAGTTTATTCCTCTCCTCGACCATGCTCGTACCTAGCACACATCTTTCTTTCGGTCCATTTAATCTCATCCAACCTCCTCCACACCCAGATCTCAAATGCCGACTTCCTGCACAAGGTGCCATACACATCTGGATCGGTAGAGCAAGCGGGGAAACACCTGAGCGATCAGTAGGATTATTTTTGTGGGCGCTGTTTGGTGTGTACGAAGATTTTAAAATTGAAGACGTTAAAAAGGAGAAAAAAGTTAACATCAAGTTTTGTTTCCTGTCTATCGAATGACGAGTGAAAATTTTCGCGACGCTTTGGAGATATTATCGGGTGTGATCACTGAGCCATTGTTTTTCTTCTTTTAAAAGAGTTCGAATATCAATTGAAGATGGAACCCGCGAGGGACATTCCCACGATATACAGGGCGGAATTAAACATCTGTCCAGAAGAGTAATTACTGAAGCTACTGCCTGATTTTCCACTAATGGTTTCTCTCTAAATATGGATAGGATGCAAGTAACTACCTTCTCCCTACGTTCTATGGTATATGCGCAAAATACTGTTGAAAATTTAAATCTTCTAGGATTCAAACTAGATGCAAAACTATAGTGGGATTCTCACATCACTGAGGTAATAAAGGTACTCTCAAAATTTATTTATACATCATCTACATCTACATAATACCCTGCAAGCCGCCACAAAGGCTTGTGGCAGGGGGTGAGCCACCACCAAACATTCACATGCACTCTCAATGCACATGATGCAAGTCATGCATTACGCACAAAAAGAAGAGACTATCGGAACGGAACCTACAATATCGTACAAATAAATTCTCACATCATACTTGGAGGTTTTTACAGTAATTATTTTTTGAAAGTAGTAACATTCTGCTGGAGATTCCATATTTTAAAACGAAAATCGGTTTTGTAGACGTGATTTTATAAGCGCATGAAGTAAACGTTCTATAAAGTGCACTGGATTAATGCATTTTGTAACCTCGGATGCGTTCATTTTCACACTGACCTCTTGCGACAGGTTCACACCCACTCATCTGCCACAAATGTTTTCGGACATGAGGGTCAATTATCTACTCCTCCAACTGCTCTAGAATATTTAGGTAGTACAGTAAACCTTCAAATAGCGCGCGCGCTCGCAGGAGGCCGCGATTTGGCCAAGAAACGCGGTTCGGCTTCACACCCAAATTTCACATGACGCGGTGTCTATTCTCGGTAAGACGCGGAGTACCGTACGTGACAAATGACTTTACGTACTTTTTTAAATGAATTTTTTATTTAATTGTACGTCTTTTGCATAAAGTAGACCAAAACATTACTACATTTATGTAAGCACGAATTATAAATACAAAATTATTTTCCTTGGGTAGGTAATTGCATATCCATAAAATATTATGTTCAATTAAAAAGAATGAAATAAAATCGACATTCGCCATCTTATATGGATTCCTAATAGCGCGATGTCACAAGACGCGGCAATTTCAAGGAATAAATTTACCCCGCGCTATGTGAGGATTTACTGTGACTTGATGTTTCGTTCAATGCCCCACTTCTCGTTAATTCTGTGCGTCGTTCATCCGCCGAAGCGTCTCCCAAGTAACATTGCCGCTGCAAAGGCGAACCTCGCCACTGGGTAGCCCCTCCGGATTTCACAAAAATCCCCTGCGGACATATTGCGGTATTTTGCCTCTTCGGCATCCAGATGTGCATATATATATATATATATATGAGAAAAATACGCCATAGGCGGTAAATATAAAATGGGATAGGAATTTGGAAAGAGGA
>WURS02012378.1:0-12308 GCA_011762765.2 Rhinocypha anisoptera | reverse complement strand
GTGACAACAGTTTCGATCCTTCGAGCTGAAGACGCCAGCTGGAATACTGACGGAACTGTTGTCGGCAAAAGCCAACAGACGCGGTGAAAACCCGATAGCCTCTCTGAGCCATCTTTATCCACGCCCCGTTAACCTACGAAGGAACATTATTAGTATTTTTATTTATAGGGTGCTTCGACGGCTATGCTCATTTTGTACCTCTTCAAATCGTAGGAAAAACCCATGCCTTTGTACATCAAAACACTCATGCCCTAGGCGGGACTTGATCCCACGACCTTCGATGGCTTCGCTTACCTCATGACTGCACGGTAGCGTCCTCCACCGCTTCGACCAAAGACGGCGGGTTAGGGGGTCCCTCGTTGCGCTGAAAAATTCCCATGCTTCGTAGGAAGAAGTTGGTAGGCCTAACTAAGAATCCGTTTACTACTGGGCGGGAAGCGGAAGTCCTGATCCCCGAAATTCATTCTTCATGGTCAGAGCCCAGGATGGCACGTAGGTATATATACATGTACGTACGTAGCATTCAAATTCAACGTCACGAGCGACGGGAGAACTATTTTGTCCGAATGAATTCATATGCGGGAGGGCAGAGGTTAAATTGGCCACCTCGAGACAGGTGGCGACGCACGGCGAAAGAGACGGACCATGAATCTGTGAGATCTTTGGACGAAAATGATGATGAAATGCATCCAAAATTCCGTGACACCAATGTACTCCAGATAGGTACATTATAGCGAAAAGTATATGCCGCGGCTAATTTATATCTTGATTGTTGTTCGAATTGTTTCTTCGAATATAACACTAGCCGTCTTCCAAGATATATGGGTAATTGATGAGGGCACTGAATGCGGTCACTAATAGCAAAAATACGAGCGTACACAAAAGTAATTATTTCATTGTTCCTCTGCGCTCAACTATTTTTATTTTCTCAATATACAGCGGTAATGTATTTTAAACTTCATCATAAATAATCACAGGTGATTTCATGTATAAAAAATCATCCACGGAAAGTTTGGTTGGCATAATTGAATACACAAGATTTCTGTAAGTATAACATTAACCATACCTTTATTTTTCTTTCGAGTAATATGATTAACCCTTTTTCTGGGTCTCTTTATTTTCATATTTTAAAGCTCCTCATTCAACTTAGCGCCAATAGCAATGAATGGGTGATTTGTAGAAGTTGTGGTTCGAAAATATATTCTCATTAAGAAGTAAAATAAAAGTCATGAGCACGTTTTAATCGACGTGCGATAATGAACGTTTGACTAATACTTATAGTATTATAACGAATATTCAAAAATAGGAATATAATATTTCATTTCAGACGATTTCAGTTGACTTCTGTTACTTACGACACAAAGGAAAACAAAAGAATGATGTGTTTCTTTGGTCTTCCTACTACGACGAATTCAGCAGTAAAATATTAGATTTCGAGTGAAACCTTCTATGGCTCTCTAATTATGTGTAGCTACTTATTGGTATAAACAGGCAGTGCATGCTACCCCCACCCATCATGGGAGCTAATCTTAAATTTGGAAACTTTATTTTATCCATCTACATTGTGATTTTGATTATCATTTAAGAAATACCTCCGGTTTGTGGTCAACTTAAATGAAACTTTGGCCCTCAAAACTTCCAGGTTAGCCTTGTGGGTAGCGTGCTCACCAGCCGTCGCAAAGGCCTCGTTTTCGAGTCCCGCCAAGGCCATTGGTGTTGTGTTTGTCCAGACGGGGTTTTCTATGACTTTAGGAGGTTCAAAGTGACCATAGCCGTCGAAGCGCCCAAGAAACCAAAAATGCTAATACTATCTACCCTTTGGACATCATATAACCTTGCTTTTTCCATTATTTCCCATTATGGGTTTAGAATTATTAGAGGTCTCAAATTTTTTAAGGCGGACTTGTTTCTCCCAAATACGAAGAATGAACTGAAGAAAATTCAGTACGGGTCCTTCTAATAATGAATATTACCTATGAGATATAATACATTCCATGAGCACATTATTCCAAAGGTTAAAACACCCTTATAATTTTTATTAATATTTTCCAAATACGGTGTCTATATTCGTAATTAATTTCACCTTTCGAAAATTAATTCTGAAACTATTATAACTTTAAAATCACAATTTTTGATGTGATCCCATGGCATCCGTTTTCCATTACTCACTATTCTAATATCTTCTTTTATGGCTCCGTTAACAAAGTGTTACATTTCAAATGACATACCTCAGAGAGATTCATGTAGTAACCCGCATTAGTATGTGGAAAAAAAACAGTTCCTGACACCTTGGATCGGGCGAATTCTAGTCAGGAGAGCATTGATTTCATCGTCCGGCCTCTTCTAATGTCATCCAGTGCAACTGTGCCGAATTCCATCGTGTTACCATGTACTTAAATGTCTTTCTAATTTTCATGTGATGTTCTCACATTAGGTGTCAACTGCAAAGCCGAAATTTATATCTTTTCATGCAGTTTTTTTTTCCTTAAGATGGGAAGAGTCGCACGGGTCGTTTCACCGAGCGTCGGTGTGTTCCACTTCCTTGCAGAATATTGCAACTCTCTCCGAGTCCTCTTCCGAAGTCGGACGGGTGACGATGTTAGCAGAATCCGGGTTCCATTTTTGAGTGGATCGCTACTCGAGCCACCACTCGTGCACTCCGCAATGACGCGGATCACGGGGAATGGAGATGTCGAGTTGAGAGACTAGGTTCCAAGGCACAAACGAATCCTCGAGAAATATAATTTCCCTAAAACCGGGCGCTGGACCGTGAGTACCTCGGGAAGATGCCTCCTCCTCTCGGTCGAGAAGTGAGACAAAGGGATCGACGGGTATCGCTACGAGGAATTAACTTGGTTCCCTGGCGAGGGCCCGTGAACACACCCTCCTCCTCCTCGGCGCACCCCTCTTCTCTCCTCTGCCAAGGTCAGGAAAATCAAACGCTGACGTTGCTTAAGTATTTAAGTGCCATTAGAAAGGAAGACGACGAGCCCTCGAGATCGAGGCGACTGAATCGACGGATGCGCAGTGTTCCACGTTTGAGAGAGAGAGAGAGAGAAAGAAGAGAGATGGGGTGAGGGAATGAAAGGAGAGTTAATAAAGTGGTTCTTCCCTCTCAAGTCCGAATCCAATGCGTCATATCTCTTCGTATTAAGTGGTCTTCTGTCTCACAAAAGGGCCATTCAGACGAGTCCATTTAAAGATCGAGAAATGATATTGTAATTCAGGAAATTATATGGAAAGCATTGTCCTAATAGAGGGTCAGGAATCCATCTTGCGGGCATATATCTAGGCTTGTATCCTAACTGTATCAGAACTGTATCCTTGTAAACTGGATCCTTGATCTTATTCCACTAATAACATTATCGAAGAGTTTTCCTAAACACATTTTCAGTATAGTACACGTATTTTATTCAGTATTCGTATTTTATTTTTTTCAGCCTTACATAAATGTGTCTCCAACTATCAAAACCCTTTTTGTGTCTAGATAATGAGAATAATCGACTCTAAACTTGGAAAATCATGGATGGAGTCAAAATAATTGAAACATGAAATTTTGTTTATTATTTCATGTTGCCTTTATTGAAATATACACATTTAGAATATATTTTGGATTTGCAGTAATATGCAGCGTTCTTTCAAAGAAATAGTGACACATCTCTTATTAAAAATTCTAAAAATATAAGAGTATTATATCAGTGTGTTTTGGTTTCCACATAATCAATGTAATATTAATTTTCACTCATTAATGTTTTAACTTCTGCCACGTTCATTCCTGTATCGCTAGAAAAAACGTTTTTCAATCCATTTAATGGAAGAATTAACAAGACAAAATTAAAAAATAACCACTTTTTAACTTTTCCATTGTTAGATCACGGCGAAAATCAAAATAGAATATGTAACCTGTAATATAACTAAGGATACCTTCCCAATCTCAAATAGCAGGATATAAAGTTAAATTATTTTTCATAAATGTTGCAACTTAAATTTTATACATTCATCTTTGAATTGAAAAATATTAAGTGTAATGAATATACACATTATTTCAAGCACATTTTTGCCTTATTTGTCACTGATAATTCTCCTTGTCTAGTGTATATTGTATTACTTTTTTTCATGAATTCCAAACAATTTTGTTACATTTTCGGAAGTTCTGTTTACTATACCTTCGCTGGAATTGATGGTAATATTCCCGCTGTACATTCCAGTTAGATTTCTAAGTTGATAAGTGACTAAGGACATACTTTCATTTCCTTAAATTCTATGCCACACTCAAGTTTAAACCCATTTAATTTCATGAAATTGAAAATATTTTACCAGGTGGCCCTTTTTAATTGAAAATCGTCATAAAGAACCTTACTATCGGTTTTCCAAGGGAGTAATCTAAGTAATTGATAAAGCAGTCACCTCTGAGGCATATATCATTCACATTTAAGTGTTGCCTTAAAATCAAAATTCATTTGAATTCAATGCATTTACTGAATGTTAATTTTACCGCCATTCCAGGATTATTGATTTCTTTTATATATAATATTTTGTTATTTTTACGAGATTGGCCACGCATCGTAAAATGCAAATTTGCAGCGAAATACTATTGAAAAATGAATTGCAATTACAACCAGTTCATAATTGAAATTGCAGTCTTCATCGCCGGCTTATATTTCGTATTGGAAAACATGAAACTGTCCCATATATGATGGCGAGAGTGAATTTTATCCGATGAACTAATTAAATTTTATTTATATATGAAAATATAACATTTTATCTTTTAACAAATGCGATTTCATTTAAAAACACAAATTTGAGATTCATCAAAACAAGATTAACCACTTCATTTATTTTTGTTTTTTAATTTAATAATCTTTGACAGAATAATATTATGTCAAGTGGTATTTAATCTTTATTTTTCCAGAATATACTTATCAACGCACACGCTATAATATGTGCATACTTTGAAATAATATTTTCCACTTGCATACACATGCCGTAAAAAATTCTTCGGATTGAAATAACTTCCGGGCTGGATTAAATCACAAGAAAGATTAGCAAGAGATATATGCAAGAGTATGTAAAGTTTCAAAAATCTCAGCTATGATGTGAATTTAAATTACGATTTTTTCTAATGTTACGAGAAAAATATGAGGTTTTTTCAATTTAGGAAATATCTATCCATCATGCAGCTCTAACTTTGATTAAACAGGATTTTTAAAATTAACTTTGCACCATGCGTGGAGCACAGTTAACTTCGATATTTTCAGGAAGAACTCTGCTGAAATCCATTTCTGAGATAGAAGAATAACGTACTACGTATTGTTTCACTAAGATTTTTAATCTTGAACAACTAATTTCAACGCTACGGCGTCATCATCAAGTACCAATGCTGTAGCGTTGAAACTAGTTGTACCAGGTCAAAAATCTTAGTGGAAAAATAAGTAGTACGTTATTCGTATTTCTCATTTCTTCATAATATCTTGTTTTTCATATATTATAGTTTATTTTGTGCATCATACGATTTCATCATTTCATCCACTATTTGAATGATGAAATCCTTACGAGATTATTATGGTCTATTTTCATAAATATTCTGGTGCTTAAGATTACAACTGTAGCTGCTCGTACTTATCCTCAAGGAAAATTATCCCATTTTAATATCTTCAAACATTTTTGTATCATCGGTACCTTATATAGACTATCTGTTAGATTTAAATACAAAAGCATGAGTAATCTTTTGAAAACAATTTATGACTGTGTGCAGGGAAGTTATTGCATTACATAAATGACTATTTTGTCGCTTTGCCATTTAGTACGCATGGTAGTAAACTATTAATTGTATCTAAAGAAACAGAGCAACAAAGAGTCACAGAACTTTTTTTAAACTACCACAATATCCAACCATCAGGTCGGTTTGATATCTCACCATAAAAGTTACTTAGTACTAATCTTAAAAGCGTGCGAAACTTCATTCACAAATAAGAGTATGTGCACCAGTTCCTTTCCTTGCAATAAAACTTGATGTATTGGAATTTAAGAATCTCACTCGAAAAAACCGGTAAAATCTTTAATTCGAAGTGGGTTATTTACTCTATACACAAGTTCTCAAGGAAACATGTTTCTTTCAAGTTTATTTAGTGCGATTGATTGTAAATAGTTACCAAATAACAATTAAGCAGAGAGCTCTTTCTGGTAAACGTTCGAAAATAGTGCAGTTACACAAAAGAATACTTGAGTAAGTGATTTACTTCTCCTTTTCCTAATTTTACATGACATAACATCCGATTAACGGTCACAGTACCTATAATACGTTTTACTGATTAGGATTCTGAGCATTCGATATCATTTATCCATGTACACGTTTTTATCACTTTCATTTTCAATTTTTATTAATGATATCCGTTTTATAAATATTTTCGTTTAAATAACGATTTACGTTTTATAAATAATCAATTCGCTTGAAATTAATAAGGAAACTGATATATCTCATTATCATATTTCATATTATAACTAATTTATTACCCAAAACTCTATTTAGATCTGTTAAAAATATGTTACAGTGTTACTGTTAGATATGTCACAGTATGAGCATGGAGTATATTTCAATATTCATTAGTATTTTTTTATATTTTATCCAATCAAATGGATGATTGATTTGTAACTGTCAATTCACACTCTAACCTGAAAATATTGTGATGTATCTCTAAATAAGAAGCAAACGAATAATATTATAAAACATCGTTAATATTTAACTTAATAAACTTAAATTTAATTTTTACTTAATTAACTTAAAAAAATACTTAGGTCACTTAACTTATACTTAAATACGTAAATGTATTGGACTTAAACTTTGAAGAAAATATTAACAATCATGGCACTAAAAATAAGATAGCCCTTGATAAAATGATTCACCATGACTGTAGTTAACACTACCAATTTTAGGGACTATTTTTACTATCTCAGAACTATAAACTGAACTTTATTTTTAAATTCATTGCAAAAGAATACACCATTTCACCATTTTAAACAGGCATAGTTTCCTACTTGCTCTTGGATATTTTAGAAGATGTAGTCGTATCATAGCTATATAATTCAACCCTCCCTCCCCCGAGCCCCTCCGCGTCAACGCCCCTCTTCCATGCTGAAGATGTACATATATATAGGAGAGAATTTCTGAAATAACTACCTGATAAATGATGGCATGTATTGTCGAACCCTAGGTCGTGTTAAGAAATAAATGTTTTTGAGGAATTACCAATTTGATCTGTCTGCAATAACTGTCAGCATATATCTTAGAAATATATAAGATTTATGAAGATGCGTAGTAATATATTCAATAATATGATTCTATTATTAATTATTTAATATTTCAATGGAATAACAATAAATTAAATTTAAAAATATATTATTCTTGTTAATTAGGTCCAGAATTCGGAAACTGACATTTTAGTAGTAAATTGAATAAGAACCGGTACTGTTACCCGAGTATGTTGGGCGCTTGCCGACTATCTCAGAGTTAAGAGTGTTCGAATGACGCCCAGGGCATGACTGTTGTGTTCGTCTCGCGACTAATTTTCTTGAATGGTTGGTGTCAGTAAGGTTAATCGGCAGTTAAACAAGTGAAAAACCAATTCATCAAGGCGGCCCCAGGCACAAACTTAAAAGTTTAGGACGAAAAAATTGGGCGTATTTATAGCATTTTTAAATGAATTACAAAATCATGGTTTTGTCACCGACCAGTTTTTTACTACATATAGGGGAAAACTAAGTAAATCTCTCCTAGGAGAAAATCAGTTGTCCAAGTACCTCTCTCTCTCTCTGTTATTGATTATCTGTCTAAGAGCTGCTCTGATAGAACTACTTTCTACCGTCGGTAACAAGAAAAACCTCAAGCCTCTCAGAAGTCAAATTCAAGGCATATTTTTTAACTATAAGACTTTTGAAAATTTTACACGTTGAGTGAGGATGAAACCTCAAATATAAAGGGTAATTCTCTTGGGAATGTAACATTAGCTGCGACATTATAAATGTATCGTTTCATAAATGGGACATTGCTCTTTAATGGATTGCAACAGTGCAGTACTTAATAAGGTCAAAGCATCCAAGCGGATTTCTGTTTGATTGTTGAGGATGATGTAATCTAAAGCTTATTTCAAAAGATGTTTGAAACTAATTTACGAATCCGGTTACTGGACCACTTCCATTCTCAGTGTCTTCATTTCCCGCAGGTTCATCTGATACTGGTTGAGTTACCCATTTCCATGTTATCTCTTAGTGTCCAAATGCTTCAGTCGAATTTTACCCAGGGTCATCAGTTCCATAACCATGCGCTCTACTTATCTTGATAACACGATAAATGGGACAATCTATCTAATAAGTTATTACTTCAATATGTGACAGTATAAAGCGAGTTCTGGTAAAAATAATTTCCTCATTTCCTCTTTTTCATCACTTCTTTTGTTTTCCTTATTGGAAATCCGGGGCAATAACTTTCCCTATTCGACCATTGATTATTTCACATTTAGAGCAGTGATATCAAAGTAAATACTAAAATTATTTTAAATTATGGCCAATCTATATTAAGTAGGTTATGGTAGATTTTTGACGAAGTCACGCTATAAAAAATAGAATCACCAAGAAGTAAATAAATCACTCTTAAAATTCCTATTTCATTATCCGACATCGTTTATTAGAAAATTCTTATTCTAATTGTTGTATTCTGACATCAAGGGAATTCTTAATATTTGTGAATGTGGCGATAAGAAATATGAGTAAAAATATCCTTGTATACTTGTATATATATATTAATACCCTTATTCAATTTTATCTCCTCATCAAATCCCAATCATGTGAAATGATAGCTTAATCATATACGCAAACAAAATGCTGCGGAAAATGCCTATTTCTGCAGGTGCATCCTGTCAAAATTTTATTTTTTCTCCTTTTTGATTAGAGAAGGATAGTAAAATGACATGTGTCTATGGTAATAATCAAATGATTGAGGACAAAAAATAGGAAAAATGTATCAAACTCTAGAAATGACATAAAACCTATGTCGCTCAAATCGGAAGCATAACTTTAAACTGCGTTAAAGAGGATGGCGCGATAAACATTCGTTTAGGTGGGACTCCAACCCTTTTTTTTCTTCACCCTCTTCCCCCATCTTCCCTCCTCCCCGTCCCCCCTGGTGTCACTCCCGCCATTTCGTCCGAGGGGCCAAATCCTCCCCGATCCCTTTACCCGGGTCCTAACCCTCAGATTCCCTTACCACGTACCCTCCTCCTCCTCCTCCCCTTTCCCCCCAACCGGACCCACAAACACCAAACCCTGTCCCGACCCTTCTCTTAAAACGGTCGACATTTCATCGCCGCTGGCCGAGGCAGTACGACGTCGGGGGGGAAGGGGACCGGCGGATGCCTCGTCGGCCCACTCCCAACTCGTCAACGGGAGAAGCCGAATTTTGGGAATTTAGGGCGAGGAATTTAAGCCGCAGCGGGGACGGGGAAATTGAGGGGGTGGTGTGGCGGGTGGGAGGGTCCGCCGGTCGAGACTGGCCAGCCGCCGTCATCTGCCCCTCCCCTTCTCAGCCAATCAACGCCGTTTAATTACATTAAGGAGGGCGCCAGACATGGATGGCTTCAAACGTCCCTTTCATTTCTCCACTCACCATCCAACCTCCCCACTCTTCACCTTTCAAACTTTTACCCCTCCCAGAAATTCTCCTACCACTTCCCCTCCTCACCAGTTCCCTATACATATATATTAAGGACACCAACGCTCAGACCCAGTGCGCCCAATCTCCTTTCTGATGAAGGTGGTTCAGCAGCCACCGAAAATTTAAATCTAGTGAGTTTCTATATCTTTTTTATATGTTTGTGCCTATGTTTGAGTGTGTGTATATATATATATATATTTCCTAAATGACCTCATCGTGTTTGTGATCATGTTCATTTTTATCTCTTGCAAGGAAAAAATGACATTTTAAATCTATCCGTTCTACGATATTTCTTTGGTTTTATGCACGTGATCTAGCCTACCGTGATAGAACGGGCCTTGTAATATGTCTTTAGCATCTTCGCGGAAGTGATCTGCCTGAGAATACTGCAAAGTAAATTTAATCTGCATGTCAACCATCGACTAGTTAGTGGCCCTCCAATAACATCATTAACTGCCATTCTGATTATAATAGGCTTTCACAGATCAAGCTGCTCTGCGTTATGACAGTAAGTTTGCCATACTGTGCTTTGAATAAAATATGAAACATTTGAAGCAGAGAAAAATGTGTCTGAGAACCCATTATCGAGGCACATGTAACAATTTATCAAATAAAGCGGCGAGAATAAAACGGAAGGTAATTTTGTATTGGCCCCATGTTCTCGCTCCCTGGCAGAGTAAGGTTGGGGATGATGAGGTAAACAAAATGAATATGAGTGGAAGGGTTTGGTACCGAAATTCCAATTTGGCTTTGGTCACAAATGATATCAAATGATTCCTTCGGGGGATTATGGTATTCGGGACACGATGACGCTTCAGGGGCTTCATGGAAATCTCACTCGCAGCATGCTACCCTTATATTATATGGGGAAAAAACTTTTTTCTCCTGGCCCTGACGTCGAGGATATTCCCATGCAACAGACCTAAGAATCAGGTCGATACTAACACGCGAGTTCGCAGTTTTTTTTTCTTACATATTCCGTCCCACAAATTTGACACCATGATCGTGCTGTATTTCATTGCCTCACTTATTCTCACGTAGAATGCTCTAGTGGAACCACGACGCCCACTCCAGACGAAGGTATTGGGTCTAAAATCTTTAGCGGGAGGGACTAATCGCCTATTTTTTTAAGTCAAACGTTCTATGCATGAAAAAATAATACATATTAATTCTCGGATTTTCATTAACACGCTATACACTTAATAAATCATTTCATTTAAAAGAGAATCCGACCAAGCATATTAATGGAAACGGGGACGAGGTATTAGGACATATTCCCTGGTTTAATTTAATATTGGGAACATAAAATTGGAATGATTTACACCCGTAGCTATTATGTTCATGTAAGACCATGCTAGGTGTGAAATGAAACCCTGCCACACACCCTTGCGGGAGTATTGGGGTACCATTTCGATTCCAACGTATCTCTCCATTCCCAAAACCTTTTTATAGCAACGTAGCTAGACAAAATGAGAAGAATGGAGAAATAATTAAATCTACAAGACAAAAACATGGGAGCGATTACAGATTAATATGCCCGAACGGGATGAGAAATAAATGTATGAAGGAATTTAGAGCTTATGAAATTATCATAGCCTCAGGGCAATTTGGGTATCTGGCCCACATTCCGTTGGCGACTTTACATCAGGAAAATACCATGCAGGCCTCCGTTAAGGCGTGTGGTATGGTGTGACGACAACACCAATCTTGCACTCCCACATACACACAGACAAAATTATTCTTCACCAAACTAGACACAAAACATTCATGATATTAAATTCATGCGTGGACAAGGTAATTATAGGGTATATGTAAGCCGCATGTAGGAAAACTAGATAATATTTTCACCACCTACAATAATTACCAAATTCACACTTGAGTTCCTCTTTATATCTTCCGTAATAATACGAAGAAAAAAATAGCATTTGAAATTATCGGTAATACCGTACACAGAATTTCTATGAATTTACACCCGTGGTCTCATCTACCGTAGTAACACGGGTTTTGCACGGGTCATTAACCTTTTCACTCAGGTCAACCGCCTAAAATTTACGCAGCAAATTCCACCTGTGCTCCTACCTACGATCAACAAGTGGCTCCCAGTCTAATTATTCCAACAACCTCGTGTCACCGCCATGCTTAATTATATCAACTTTTCACAGACTTTTCACTGCCCTACCTTGCACCAAATTTAGTTCCACAACAAAAACAACCTCGTGAGGGTTCCAAACGCTCGCATCATACTTTAGGTTTTTGAAGTAACGACTGAGAAAATAAAAATCAATCGAAAAATCCACTGCCTCTTGAGTACCACATTCATCCACCTTCCCTGCTTCCTTCGGTTTCGACCACCAATTGCCCACGTCCAAATATTTAGTTGGCTCTATTTGCTATTTTGTTTTTCTTTTAACGTCGAAAATGGCTTCTGGTTAGCAATCTTCCTCCGACAGTTGAATGCATTGAAGAAGAAACTAGGAAAATGTAATGAGAAGGTTAAGGAGCGCAGTTACTTTTCACTAGTTAGACCTCATCTTGAGTATGCCTCGAGTGTGTGGGACCCTCATGAGACAGGATTAGTGTTGGAATTGGAACGAGTGCAGCG
>WURS02012357.1:0-12309 GCA_011762765.2 Rhinocypha anisoptera | reverse complement strand
AAAACCACCGCCTCCACCATAACTGCCAGGTCCTGGAGTCCCACCATAGCTTCCAATCCCACTGCTTCCAGCAGAACCCCCATAAAAATTATCAGTCGGATAGCTACTTCCACCTCCACTACTGCCAAAGCTACTACTTCCACTCCCATAGAAAGAGCTTCCACCTCCTCCACCACCTCCCACACCCCCTCCATAGTGTGATGATCCACCACTGCTACTACCTGGAAGATACATTTGTAAGAAAATTCAAGCTGAGAATCAGAAGTTTTCAGCTCACCAAAACTGGCAAGTTAACACTTGAGTGAAAATATAATATTTTATAAAACGATAAAGAATAAACTCCTCTTCCTGAAATATAAGACTAAAAGCAAGTCAAATAATGATGATGTTCCATTGCGACGAAACCCGGGTCGTATAGAAAAAAATATATTTTATGTGGAATTTTCAAAGTTGATCATGAAGCAGTTCCACAAAGTCACGCCGGAATCTATTTCCTATATAAGTCAAATAATAGTGAATATATTCTAGTCGTTTAGATTTAAACACCATAACCAGTTCTAAGGGAAATATTCCTTTCCAGGGGGAAAGCAGCATGAAATTTTATTTAAAAATATTGAAATTTAATTTTTTACTTTGTATTATTTATTTCAATATAAATGTAAAAACAGATGGTATCATTACTAAAATTCCATCACAAAAACATCATGAATTCATTAGTATGAAAATTACTCGATTAAGTTGGTATTTAAGCTAAAAGTATGAATCAATATTTATATTTGACATTTGAATAAATTATAAAAACCAATTAATGAAAATAGGTTGTACAAACTTGTAGCACTCATGTAAAAACATATATTCCTTACTTAATGTTTTCTCATTAATGAATGGGAGAATAAATTCATAAGCATATTTCAATGACAACAGAATAAGATGCTACCATTGATACAGTTAAGAAAAAATGTCTTAAATTTCAATTTTCCATTATTGTTACTGTGCTACCGATAAACTCATTGTTAACGTTTTGCAAAAGGAATTTTTCAGACTCATACTAGTAGTCCACAAAGAATTTAATTTTTAAATGTGCCAGGATGAAATGGCATGTGTTTTGCGTGACACAGCAACTTTTAGTTAGAACTGAAAGAGGTTGTGTTGAATGTCACTTTACAGAAAAATGGAAAAGTTAGAAGGCCAAAATTAAAAAATTGAAAATGGAAATTTACCAAAAGTGTTTAAACTGGGGCGATGGCCATGATGACTTGTATCCAGACCAAGTGGATCAGGTCGGTAAATTCCAGGAACTCCATTTCCACCAACACCTCCTTCTCCATCTATGTAGTGACCTAAGAGTATATATTAAATGTAAGTATAACTTTGGCTTTAATTCTAAGACAAGATGTTACTGAAAGTAATTTTTATGATACTACAACATGAATAACACCTTTCTTTTTACATATTCTATTAAATAAAACTATGTAGATAATGTGTAATAACATAAAATCAATAATATGATACTACTTTTCTCAAATTACCTTTAACTGACATTCAGAATTGTTTAAATTGATACTAAAAGTATAATAATTATTATTTACTAACAGGTTACATTTTTTTAGATTAAAAAATATTTTTTCTGACATTATTTATAACAAATTTTCATGTTCCAACAATAATAACTGATTTTTATTAAATATTATAATAAATGTGAATTTACTAAATGTGACATTTATAGTTAAATGTAATATAAAATTTTTATTAATTTCACTTGAAAAAATGGAACTTTGTTTAGATTGATGTTCAATTAAAATGGAAAGTCCGGGAGATAATAATTTATGCTGCTCAACATAATAATCAGAAATGATCGATAATTTAATAGAATATAGTTTTAAATGTCACAATTAAAAAGTTATAAATATATTTGATCTTTTTTACTTTTAAAAAAGCAAACCTGGAATTAATATAAAATTTTAAACCTTCACTTACTCATTAGATTCTCATAATAGTCATAATCAGCATCATAAATCATTCTCAACCCATCACGTGTATTGAAACGTCCCAGCCGGCACACTCTTAACCTGTCTGAGTAGACTGCTGATCTACAAGTAAAGCTGGTTTGCCTCAAACATTCATCAAGGCATTCCCCTAGGGATCTTCCAGTTATTTCTGAATGATAGTCACCACCTAACCGGCTGTGTCGATACCTAGTAAATGCTGTCTCTGGACGTCTTCCATCAGCAAAGAGGTGGGAGGTACCTCCAGAGGATGGGGTCTCAGGGAAATCAGGTGTACTTCGAGCTGAAAACAATAAGGCTATTATAACACGAAATAAATGAGGAATGTGATGGGATTTTATTTAAAATGTAATAGCTATATTTTATTAATTTTAATGATCAAATTAAGAGCTTTTTACTTACTGTTATCTAAACAGAGTAGGTCATAGAGGTTGTGTGTAGGGCTGCTAGTTGTTCTAAGGTCATCTTTTTGTGATGCAGAATCCTCATCAGAGAGAGAGCACATTCTTCCTGTCTCATCATATTCAATGGAACGGCAGAAGTATCTGTTAAAGAATTTTGACCAAAAAAATTTTGTTTGCATAAAATATTTCATAAAAAATAGAATTAAATGATAAAAATATTGAACTCCATAGAGATTTATCACTCAAAAAATACTCCTCTTTTCTAGTGAGTTATATTAAGCCCACAGAGGTACTTAAATCTGTCTGAGGACAAAGCAAAAACTAAAATTATAATTGCTAAAAATTAGTTTAGCTAAAACAGAACAACAGAACTCAATAATAGAAAGCATTTCTAGAAAACACTATTATATAATATGTAGTTGAAGATCTTATAACTAATTTTTATTTAACTTTTCCAGAAAACTTAGATCCTATTTTTTACTTGAAGTTGTAACTTATACTTTGGTATATAAGATTATATAAGTCATTATATAATTTTTATTTATTTTTTATTTTTTTTTTTTTAAATAATTTTCTACTTGGATTTTATTAATTTTATTTAATTAACAATTATCCACAATTTCTTTCACCAGTGTTGGTAAATTGATAATGGTTACAATAACATGCATATTACAATCTTTATAACACCAATGTGAATAGCAAAGAATTTATTCCCAATTTGAATAATGTGATACGGTTTTAGAGAATAAGTGTCACAAACAACAGATATTATTATAACTGGGAATTTGAAACATTACTGTACTCTGTGAAGCACTAAATTTTTCTACAATTTTTAAATGATAGTACTAATTTATATATTAATGTACTTAGATTCAAAGATTATTATTCCATAACACTTTGATAATTAAGTCTTCAGTTTTATTATATTCATCTTTTGATTATCATAGATTAGTGAGGTACATATGCATAATATAGAGCTATTCGGACAATTGTACTTACTTGTCTGCTCGAAGGCATCTAGCTTGGCATTCTTCAAGGGAAACATTTCCAAATGCCTCTAACTGAAATGGTCCACCCAGACGCCTACTCTCTTCTTTCACAAAAACAAGTGCTCCATCACACCGGCGTTCCTCTAAAATATTTGGTAAAATATGGTATTATTATAGTGATAGAATTCAAAGGTTTAACATACAATAAATGATTACAATCCAAGAACAGCATGAGACCGAAGGGATATATTTCCTTTTCTTTACCTTGAGTCACAAACCGAAATTTTAAAATAGACAAATATCTGTATGTATAAGCTTGTTTGAAAATAAGAAGGAGATTAGTAGAAAACTTTACTTATTTCAAGCATAGCTTTTTTGTTTGTTTTTTTGGTAATGTTATTTTCTTGCTCATTAAAAATTTTGACAAATATGTAATGGATATTGACACATTTACTTCAAAATTCAGAAAACCGAAAAAATATTTTTCAAATTCACAAAATGAAAACCAAATTTACAGTTTTGATAATGATTTATAATGTTCTCTTATATAATTGGAAAGAATATTGGGCCCAATAAAAGAAATTCTTAATTAAATATCTCCAAATATCAAAATTAATTCAAATTGCAATACACTACCACTAAGACAAGTGTTCTCCAAGTAGTCAGCTGAGGGATGATCTTCTAACTGAGCTGATGGCTGAGATCGGCGTGTCAACCGACTTAGTGCACATGTATGAGCGGCTGCATCAAATGAGGCTGAACGGCACACAAAGGAGAATTCATTCAAGCACCTGAAATACAGAGGACAACAAGAGATTTCCCAATGTTTCTGTAGTATATAACAAAAGACCCAATTTATATTCTGATACCAGAGGTAATTATCCAGGCGAGGTGCTTTCAAACTCTAGAATTCCTGATTTTCATGATTATAATGCCAACTCTCCCTCTTTTAAGTAATAAATTGAATGTCTGCCTATTTTTTACCATAATTTATGCAACTTTGTAACTATAAATAGTGTGTGCTTTAATATTTTAACAAAAATTGTAATGATATCACTTAAACTAATTTCAAAAGGTAAATTATGAAACAATCAAATTTTGTTTATACAGAGTAGTACAATAAACTCATGATATGACGTATACTGATGTTATGCAAATTAAAATTTAAGTACGCAGCGATGCGGTCCTATCCGATCCTTTAACTGTTCTTATGGTGACACTATTTGAATTTAGGTAAATTTGATGTAACGATTTTACGAAAAGCTGTTTTGATTCCCGGCATAAGTGTTAATTCGTTTTTACGAAACAAATAAACAGAACTTAATGAAACTCCAGCAAACTCTAGGAGAATATTTTGTCAGATTTTAATTAAATTTAAAGAAATTCCATACACTACTGCGTAATTCAACAATCAAAAATACTTCCTGTATTCTTAATACTTCACATAATTATTTAATATCACCTATTTCATCATGTTATTCAATCATCGGTTTCAGGCGTTAACTTTCTTATAACAAATACTACACCAACTATGTCAGAGCAGCCATGGAAAAATAGATTTATAGGTATTCTTCCATGACATAACCACAACATACCAAAATGCTCCTGAATAAGGCAATGACCGTAGAAAAGACTAGAAAGCATAGGAAAAATAGCTGTGAGGTTAAAAAACCCCACCAGATCTTCGAAGTGACAGGCTCACTTTTGGGCGAGCAGAGTAGTCACACCGGCATGATGCTGACCGGAATTAATACACGGTTTTGGTTAGTCAAAACATATATAAAATAACACGAAGAGCCAACCATTATTAAAGTGCTAGAGAATACATGTATTTACAGAAAAAGAAATGAAGATTTTTAATAAATTACAATTGCAATACGTGTATGATATTGCATTATATGAGCGCACTAAAAAATAAGAAATGTTACCATACTTGAAGTCACTTAACTATGTACCATTGAACTATATTAGGGTGATAGCACACAAATCTTAGTCGTCAAAATGTAGGAATTGACGACTTTCTTCATTATTATGGTGCTAGAGAATAGAGTAATTCCAAACAAATAAATGACAATTTTGAGTACTATAATTAAAATACATGGTACGGGATGCTATGCAATCACTTTAAAATATGGAGTATTGCCAGTATTATTACAATGATGAATCTTCTCCGTCAAAACGAAAGAATTGAGAACTTTCTCACCAAAAAGACACTATTCCGTGAGAAAAAAATGTTATGTACAATGTTATGATATTTCTATCCACTCGCACCTCACGTAAGGATCTCGCCGCAAGAATTCCATGCATTGAAAATATGTTTAGAGACAGAAACATTATGATGAGAAATAAAGTGGCATTATTACCCCTGGCGTGGGGTATTGGCCAGATTATTACAAAGAACTGATAGTACTTCACAGGCTAAGAATGAATTAAATTATTTTTATTTGAAATTACTGAATATATGCAAAAATAATCTTTTGCAGTAACAATCGTTATAATGGCAAAGGATACTATGATGATGAATCACACATTCCTAACATATTTATCAATAGTACCCATTGTTTTGATTTTATAAATCAGTGACAATTCAGGTCTCTAGATGTAATGCAAAAACAAGATTATACGGTATATGCAGTTTTAGATACCTAAGTGTTAATATATAAGAGAATATAGCATAGCATATAAGAGGGTTATTCAAAAATTAACCCTAATATGACAGTACATTTTTTAAGTCGCAATGTTATCAGCGTAAGTGTACTAGGGTTATGTGATCGAGCTTGAATATCTTTGCCTTGTAGGTATTCGAGTTTTCACATGACAGATTTTTTCTCACCAAAACAAACATGGAACCAAAACAGCCACAAAGTGTGACACTTTCCACACCTGCACTGCAAGATTTTGTAAGCTGAAATACATAATAGTATATTTGCATAGGGTATCTCAATGTGATTAAGTTTTTTATGATCAACCTGTCTCTATGACAGTTTGATCATTTTGACTCTCAAATTTTTCATGTACCTTCAGACCAATGATATTCTATACTCTTACCGGTCCTCACAGTCGCTTCTATTAGCCACAATAACTTCCTTGAAGTCAGCCGGTTGCAAAGAAAGCTTTTTACGTGGATGCCGCTCAAATACATAACGCCGATTTGGACACTCTCTCTCCACACGACTAGCTGCAGTAAGTAAAAATAAATTAATAGAATGAGTTTTTGGAGATATTATATATATATATATAATCCAACCAATTTTAGCATGAATTTATTACAATCTCAAAAATATGAAAAATGACAAACGATTAATTCAAATATTCACTACTAGATTAATAAAACTATGAATTACCGGATGAATGCCAAAAAGGCATGCCAAAAACCATCTATTGGCATGCCATCACACAAGGCATGCCTAAAATGAGTGTAGAGTGTTAGTTAATTTTGTGTATATGGTCAAAAACTCCTAAGCCCTTTTTATAGTTTCTCCTTGCAGTATTTTCGAGGGGATTTAAAAATGACATTTCATGAAGTTTTCCAGCCCAAATTTATATGGAGACTTATTTCTTTCTACAGCTTAGAATAAAATCAACGATTGAAAAGAAATGGAAAGGATATTTAATTGTCTCATAAAATAAAGTAGATGAAATTGCAAAATCCATCAAATAGGTCTCATGATATACTCGATAAATACCAATATTTGCTTATTTCAATTGCTAATGAAGCATAAATATCTTTGCAGGAAATTTACAAACTCATTACAGCTCATATTAACTTATACGCAAAGATCATCCAACATTATCCCTATTTGGCGCTTGGTATATTTATAGCTGAACTAGGGTGAGATAACGTCAAAATTGATTATTGAAATATTAATACAAACATGAGAGGCAGATTTCCTGGAAATGGACACTGTTGGGGCTGAGGACGAGATTCCCAATGCCTTCAGGTTGTGATTGCTCTCTACTAAGGAAACACAATGATTCCTCGTACTGAGGAGCAGGTTGAGTCGCTGGCAGTGATGTTGAGGTGGCTGATGATGCCAATAGTCTCTCCCCAGGCTGGAAATCAAAAGATGAGCACGCACGAACCAAATTGTTTGCTGCTGTTCGGTCCCGCAGGCACAGATCTGCACACCGCTCCAGTATAGCTAATGGAGACCCTGATTCTCTTACCTAGAATAATAAATTTCTTTTTATAATCCATGATTTTTCCAAGTACTCATAAGAGAATTAATTTTAAAAACACTTCAGATTAAACAAAAAGAAATAGAAGAAAGATTTAAAGAAAGGTCATAAGCGAAACTCTTTTTTACAGTTTACTCCAGCAGTCACCAGTAAGTTATGCTTTTGAGAAAATCGAGACTAGGACTACTTATCTTTACTATATCTTAAATCGGTCTTCAACTTTGCATACTTCATACCAACTATCATTCTATTTGAAATACCGGATCTCTCTTAATTAATGGCTCCATCCATTAGTTTGATGGCACTTAGGTCTAGTTATTCCTAGCCTATTCTCAGTCTTTAGTTACCTCAATGAAATAAAAGGGGCACAACTAGTCAGATGGTGGTTACCTCTATTGATGATCGGAATACGTTTTCATCCTGAAGATGTTTAAAACTGCCGAGACCTACATTAACACTAGTCATCTCCACTCTATGTTATTCATAAAAGCCATTTAAAATACAGATTTTTTCCTGCAAATGCAATTCTAACACGACGTCAAACTCATATAATCTATCATCCTAATCACTATCCTTCTTCGTGGACCAGGTTTCCGATCCACATGCTACGCTCCATATGAGGGTTTTTACTACTAATCATCCCTTCACATATTCCTTTAAGATCGCGCTCATCAACTCCTTCCATTTCGCTAAAGAATCATTTTCTTGCGCGGCTTGTTCTTATATATTTGCCGCTACGTCCTTTTTCCTCTCTGACACTACCTAATTAATTAAAACTTAATATCTGATCCAACTTATTCCCCAACAGGTCTATATATAGCTTAGCCTAAGTACCAATCAATAATTTCATCTCTTACTATTAATTTTCATCCTAAGCCTCACATTGTCCCACTAGATTTGGCAGCAATATCCGCAGTGGTTTGGCTGAATGAATAAAAAGAGCTTGGTCATCCGAGAATATGAATGGCTTGATCAGTTCTCTGCCCACATTTATTCGTGTTTCCACCCATTCCAATGCCTCTTTTAACATTTCCTCAGCATTCAAGTTAATAGGCGCAGGTGAAAACCCTGCCTAACTATACCCATCCAGATTTTCTTCTTATGCCCAGACTTTCCCGACCTGAGGCAATTACAAATAAAAGATGAGACGCCAAAACATCCAAGCAAATCATTTTATTTTTCAAAACTACCAGAAGTTTCGAATACTCTATTTTATTGATTGCTTTTCAAGGTCTATAATTAATGCGAAAATATATTAATTGTGCTCTACATTCCTGCCGGTTCCGAATCTCCTCGTTACCGCTATCTCGTCCGAAGGCCTCTACCCTTCCAAAGACCGAAATGATCTTTACCTACGCATTCTTCTGACCTTTTTTCCAGGCTCTTACGGGTGATTCTTAGACTCTGCTACTACTATAACTGCCTTCTCTGGGTACCGGAGCAATCCGATTGTCCTATACTCCTCAAATTCTGCTTCTTTCTCTTTATTTGGAAGAAGAATTCATAACGACCTAATAAAATCTTCTGACCAGATTCCTTGATCGTAAATTTCTTAAAATATCCCCAAAAACCTCTTTCTTATTCCTTTTTCTAAATCTAGAGTGAATTAGCCTCTATAATATCCAAACCCCCCTTCCTTATTCCTCTTAATATCCTGTAACGCTGGGTCTTTTCTTATCTAGCTCACGCTCTCTTTCTAAATCTAGGCGTAGTGGTCTATTCCCTTTATAGATCTGTTCCTCTATGTGATCCTACCATTTTTTTCTGAAATCTTTCAGTTCTATTTGTGTCATCTCTAACTTAAATATTATAGTAAGGATCGTACTTCCTGTTCCTTTCACTGACAAGGTTCTAACCTCCCTATGAAGCGCATCCAACTCTCCCTAATTGTGTAACTTTTCCACGCACTCGCAATTCTCTCTCCATCATGCCCATTTTTCTTCATTAGACTCTCTACTCAGCTTATTAATTATCACTAAGTATTTCTCTCTCCCATCCCCCGTGCTAATGTTTTTCTACTCCGCACACTCAATCATCTTCCAAATCATATTCTCCATAACCCATGGCTTTTTTAATTCACCTCTTGTTCCCTCTCCCTAATTATTTTTCAGCAGCTCTTGTTATTCCGTCTTTAAGAATTTCTCACATCGTTCAACTACCCTAATCTGATTACCCTCTACTACAAGACTCTCTACTAATTCCTTATACTCTTTTCTCTTTGTTCCTGTAAAAGCTAACAGACTCCATGTGATCTTCCACTCTTTTAATTCCTATTAAGTCTTATAAAACACTTCACATTAACCAATCGTTATACATGTTGATAGTCAAAGTCCTCGTCCACTCCCGGGTAGAGTTTGAAACTTAAAGTCTCCAATTCTAAATGTAAATGTATTCTAACTTATAACTTCCGGTGTCTCTCAGTGCCTTCCAAGTGTACATTTGTCTCTGTTGGTGATCGAACTACATGCTTGTTACTTCCAAACTCCTTCTACAAAGATATATTAATATTTCCTCGAGGTTATTTCATAACACTTTCAAGAGTTTTAATACTTATCTTACATACCGATCATGAGTTTTTCCTGTGAAAAATTTTTTTCTGTCAGATTCTGCAAGATATATGATACGGTTACTGAAATAAAAGTATCATCAAAATTTTGATTTTAGTTCCATGAAATCCTGTAACCTATCATCCTCTTCATTTTGACATGTTTAAAAATCTGTATTCCTACTCCTGATTATAATATACCATTCATTTCCTACTCTGTTTTTCTTCCTTACTAGTGCCCTTTCCATTGATATTTTAATAATCCCTCATACCTTATGACGTGTTTTATTTTTCTGTTCCTCTCGTAAGTGTATTCCACAAGTTTCTCTTTCAAAATATTTTCTACAGAAATGTTATGTAACGATGATAAAATATGTGTTTTATTTTTTTTATGACTAAGCTTAGCCAATATTTTGGGATGGCTTTCTAGTAAATGAAACGTACCAACTGTATTTAGAAGATAAACTAAGCCGGACTGGACAAAATAACAGATTGTTGCTAAAATTTCATTTTCGGTCTCCTTTAAACCTGGCGGACCCAAGAAGAGGGAAGATGGTCAGAATTTAAAGTCCTTGTTGCTTTACTGTGCTCAAACTTTTATTTCCTCTTTAAAATTTGAACGGACGTGCTCAACTCTCTCCCGAAAAGAAATGGTGACCTTCGTGGCGCGTGGAAAAAAGAAGGGGAGTAAGAGAAGATGAAGGAATTATAAAAAATACTGATTACTTTTGCTCTCAAAGTAAAAGAATTGTAGTAAACATTTAATGAAAATCAATCATCAAACTCCTCTTAACACTGAATGCAACTTATACCACATAAAAACAATTTGCAACTCTCGTTGAATTTAATACGCAGGTTATATTTATTAGACGACAGGTAAACAAAGAAAACCCTGATAATAGTAAGGCATGGATGTGAGTGTAAACAAAAAATTAAATATTAAATTCAATTTTGGTTGAATAATTATTAATAAATAAATAAGACACGCAAGATGTTAACATAAAATGCGATATAAAAATACTTGATAGCTCATTGCACCACGTATAGTTTTAAACAATTTATGAGAAAAAATCAATTCCAAAAATCTCCAAATAATAAATCCCTTCATGCACAGCTTGAATTTACAAGCTATGTATAATGCGTAATATAAATTCTTCATGTTATTACACCCAGGATGAGGGCAGGAATTTCATTTTAAGGTTTACGACGTTTGGAGAAAGGACGCGGATGGTGCATCTAGGAAAAATTGGGGAAGTGTTGAATGGGAATGGTTAGATGAATTTCCTAACGTATCTGGATGAAGGTAAAAAATTGATGAAAAGAGAGAGATTGGGTACGTGTTTTTCTGAGATCTCCTCTCCACAATCACTCTCGGGTCCTCGACTTGAAACATCTTCCACAAATGGAAACAGACGGGCAATCTGCGCGAGATTTCTTTCCAACTTGCTAAGTGCTTATGATTTGCACTTGATATGACGACTCCATGCTCGCACCAACTGGTCCACACACGAGTGAAATTCAATCCATACTGGCTGAATAATGGTAAATCCTCCATGAATTAAAAATTTAAGCGCGTGATTTCGCAATCTTATGCTCAGTATTTTCATCGAGTAAATTTTAGTTGAGTTAATTTCATCAGTTAATTTCCATCGATTAAAAATGGAAAAAGCGAGTAAGTTAGGTCGTACCAGTTTTACTGTCACCGATCTCATAAAACAAATAATTAATGGAAGGAACTTCAGTCATTCTTCATGTGAATCCATGTTTGACGCCAGCAAATTTCGAGGTGTATTTGGGCTTGGTCACAGGTCTTACTAAAGTACCGTCAGTATTTCCAGATTGTTCAAAATTAATTTTTTTTAAAACATGTAACTTGATCTGTTGACTGAAAAATGACACTCAATATGAAACCAAAGAAAAGGGTATGAATCTTTGATCAAATAAAATGAGGAAACTCTGATTGGCTCTTGCAGAGATCAGAAACGCTTGGTAAAAAATATATATATATATATATTAGTGAACCTTTTTAAATCCTCTATTATAGTTAAGTTTGTAATAGTTGACATCTTATTTTGTACTCACAACATGTATCGTATGAAATTATCTGGTAAGGTCGAAGCATAAATTTGGCAAAACAGAGATTTACCTTGATGGATTTCTCTAACGGTCGCATTTAAAAAATTAAC